>OX328127.1:63370524-63635297 GCA_946811695.1 Gonocerus acuteangulatus | reverse complement strand
ATAGTACTCAATTAACCCTCGTGCACAGAACAGTGACAGGTGCAGATTGTGGGCGATCACAAGCTCAAAAAAAAAGTTTTGTTCCTTCCTAGTTATTCTGATAAAGTCATTTTACAATAAGTAAATTAAAGTATCTGTGTGGGGGGAGGGGGGTTAAATCTCCGATAAAAGCAAGATTTTTGGACCTAATGTAATGCAATGTAGATTCTGTGGGCAATAATTGACTCCCTCTATTGCTAGACATCTATTTAACCTTTGGAAAAAGTTGTAATAAATAATAAAAAAACTTTTTTTTTTATTGCCGAGTTATAATAAAAAACTCATTTTGCCATTAAATAAATACTAAAAAGCAAAGAAAAAAAGTGCTAAGCACGATCAATGTTACAAAACCAAAATTTTTGAATTTCTAACCACAGTTTTCTCCCAAATCTTTTTATGAGGAAAATTTATTAAGTTCTTGAATAGTTTCTACCAACCTCGGAATTTATTTAGTTTATAATTAAAATATATGAAAACCAAAAAACTGCTCATATCATAGATTTTTTTTTTTTTTTTTTTTTTTTTTTTAATATTTCCTCTTCTCAAAATTAAGCGGTAGTTATTTTTGTTTAGATAAGTGTGCAAATACTCAAGTCAGTCTTTGTTTTGTCCAGTCTCAAAATGAATTATCCAGTTCTTTAATGGATCACTCAAATTTCCTGAATATCTCCTACTACTGTTGCTCCTAGATTCAAGGTTGTCCTACTGTCCACTTGTTACTTCAATCATCTATTACAGCAATAATGCGAGCAATAACTAACAAGCCAAGAACGATTGCCCACTAACATTTTTCATAATGTGAGAAAAGGAACATCAGAAAGAAAGTATAGTAGTAAGGCCTCTCCCTCCTTATATACGCCCATGATTCCAGAATAATATTTGAGCATGTTATACAGAGATAACTCCGAACAACTTTTCAATGTTGCTAAGAGTGGGGTTCTCAGGAACAAAAGAAACCAAGAATCGTTGATCCACCAGATATTTTATAGGGCACACTTTCTCATTTACAGGCACTTCATGATGAAGTATTTGTGGAAAGGCCTAGTGTCTAATGAAATATATTTAGGGAAGGCTAATATTTGTTTCCCGTCTTTCCTAACAGCTATAAGAAGAAAGGCGGCGAGTCTAGCTTAAAAGGGAAAATTCTATACAGGTATTAGATTCTTGAATGTACAGCTTACTAGGGAAATGTTTTGGTTGTCCACCTGATTTTCTCCTTTTCAGGTAACCGTTTAGGCCAACGAATCCCAACGTCAACCTCCCAACAATGACACTAGAAGGCAACATTTTTAGTCCGTGCCTGAGTTTTGATCTCAGGTCCAGTCCACCAGTTAAAGTGTTAAGGGCTGTAGCACGTGTGTCGTATTGCCCCCAAATACAGAATTTTCTTAGAAATATATTTTAATTTTTCTCTACTTTGTGATATTAAAAATTAACACATCTTCTTAAATATTAATAATGCCTTTCCAGGAGTTTGTAGAAGTAATCGTTTAATATTTAATATAGACTCAAAGAATTATGGAGATATAACTCTTTCACAAAGTTAATAATTTAAGACAGTCCTTAATAATTCCATTATTTCTATGCATAAATCATAACTGGGACTTCCTCCTGAAAAGGTGAAGGAATATAATAACTAATGTATCCCAACGAGATAGACTCACTGTAAAAGTATATATATCAGAACAAAACATTAATAGATTCAATAAACAAATTGTCAATTATCATTTTAAAAAAATAACTTACTTGCTAAAATTTCCCTCCATAATTTGTTCTTCAAGAATAAATGTTACTTCAAAAATTCACAGTAATAATAAGTTAATGAGCACCTGTTTCCAGATTCTGGACCTAAGTGCTTTGAAAATGCGCTCAGATTATCTTAAGGAGATTAATTAATTCATTAAGGTACTAAACTAATCTTGTTTACTATGATAACATTGTTTGAACAAATGGATTTGTTTACTGTAAATTTCATTTTTGTATATAGAGCTAAAAAATAGTGTCCTTTACTCGAGACATCGTTATATAAAATGATTCGAAGGTGAAAATCTGCGGAGGAACTCACCACAATTTTTGTTCTCCTCTTATGACAAAGGAAAGGATGTGTTTGTTAATGAACAAAATCGATTCATCAGGAGAAGAGTTTATTTCGGACTAAATCAATAAATGTATTCTTGAAGTAACTGGAAGGAGTTGCTCCCCAAAATTGTTTAAAACATTAACTTATATTAGCGACGTTTCGAACCTGTTCAGGTTCATTATCAGGCATCTTATATTAATTTGTGTTTAGGTCTATTGTAATTTTTGAAATTTCATATTAAGGTTCATAAATAATGAAAGTTTTGAGGGTGAACATTAAATCCCAATAAGAATCTTCATGATTTGTTGAGTGAAAAAGTCATTACTCGACAAATCATGAAGATTCTTACCGGGATTTAATGTTCACCCTCAAAATTTTCAATATTTATGAGCCTCGGGGTCTCCCGTGGTCTAATGGCTAGCGCCTTGGATTCATAAGCGGGAGATGGTGGGTTCGATTCCCAACCTCCGGCAGGAATTTTATCATCCCACGGCTCGCTGGTGAAATTCCTCGCTACACCCTGGATGTCGGCGCGGCGCTAATGACCTAGATGTAGATGTGCCGTAAAAAAAAAAAAAAAAAAAAAAAAAAAAAAAAAAAAAAAAAAAAAAATTATGAGCCTCAATATGAAATTTTAAAAATCACAATACCTAAACACAAATTAATATAAGATGCCTGATGATCATTTTTTGTCACAAATAGGGTGAAGATTCACCTCCTGGTGGTTAGTCCACCGATCTTGGTTAATACTTATAGACAACAAACAATGGACTACCGTCAAAGATTACTCGAGCCAATAGAAGGTACGAGGTTATGTTGGCTCGAATTAGGATTGACCAAGTAAAGTTTACTCACCATTACCAAATTACAAAGCAAGACGAAATTTGTAATACTGAATTGACAATAGAACATATTCATAAACTGCATAAGATGGAATGACTTAAACATACTTTATAACATGTCTGCACTTCTCACTGAAGGTAGCCGATATATAGACAGTGTCTGAACATATCTACAAAGTTTTATTCCATGAATAATGGTATATTCATTATAGTATAAAGTTAAAATTTATTTCATTAATTTTCATTGTATTAATATTTTAAATTGTAATAAATGAATACATTTTCATGTAATGCAAAATATAATATATTCCTGGTTTCTAAGAAGACATATCTCATTGTGTTTTTGAACCAGAATACAAAGCAAAAAAAAAAAAAAAAAAATGAGAAATCGAGGCTTTAAGGAAATGATAGAAAAAAAATTGATTGCGATATACTTTATGTTACATTTTAAATTAATTGTCATTTTGAAGTATTGTTAACGGCATTTTTTATTCCAACAACGGAAGGGTTAAAACAATTTTTCTGCTTTCCACCATTTTTTGACATTGGTATTTTCTCTGTACAGTCAAATCTCATGTAATCCACAGTAACTTCTGAGGTATCCCTAAAACAAATAAATAAATTACTTACCTATAAATACATAAAATGATTTATTTAAATTCCATATTTAACGTCCATTTAATTAAGACAGAGATTTTTTATCATTTTAGAGACAGAGAGCAATTTATCTACAGGTTACTAACCATTTCTAGCCAGGATAGGGCTGATACCTTTTCTTTCTTTCTTTTTTATTTGTTTATGAATCACCTTAGTTGCGGAAATGCACATAAAAAATTAATATGTTTAATTAATTGGTTTTTTTCCGACACATTTCTGTATTCCTTGTAATCATACCAAATATATGTAGTAGTTTCAAAAGATTATGTTTAAAAAGTTCTTCTTTTTTCAGGCAGGCTATTTTTCAGAGATGTAGAGACCAATAAATTCTATTGCTAGGGAGGTAGAAAACATATTAAAAGATGGGATTTCCATCGCATTTTCTGAAAATTGTCATATATAAAAAGCCTTACCCAACAATAATACATTGGAAACGATGACCCCAAAGTATGTCTCTCGGGCTGTAAGAACGACGCACTTCAGTTTGTTGTCCTGTAGTTTCTGCAGTACACATCAAGCTGAGAACAATTTCCATCTGTGAGTGCCGCAGATCATCATCTGACATTCCATAAAGGGGGCTAGAGGAGTTTATTTGATGGACTACTATCATAGGCCATAGCAGGAACAGATGTGAACTATATTTTAAAGAAAAAAAAACAAATTTAAGTCTATGGAAATATAAATTAAGACCATTTTATAATTATTAAGTCAAGTAAACTCATATTTATGGTCATTATAATGCCAGACACTATTACACATTATATTTTAAATTTTCTAGCTTGAGTGCATATGTTAGGTTGCGTATAAATGGCTTCTCTCTCCACAGTGCTATATTTAGCAGGATTCCTCTCTAGCTTGTTCAGGCGCAACCATTACTGGTGATTGGCAAGGGATTTTCCTTAATAACAATCCAATATTTTCTGGTCCCATCAAAGGGTTACAGAATAAAAATTGCATAAATCAATAATGAAAATAGAACTTAAAAAAGAAAAGGGAATGTGTTATGTAAATGTAAAATATGTATTCCATTTTTTTAGCGTATCTATGTTATTGATTCATTTACTCAAATATTAAAACAAAACAACTAAAAACATAAATTGTTGTTTTTGTTAAAAATGTACAATTAAATTAAAAATAACACATTTCTTCCAAGCTGGATGATGCCACAGAAGACTAAACAAGTTGTGGAATTAAGGTTTTGATACGTGATGCAATTTTCTTTAACAAATGACACTTATAGATTACTCTCTCAGAAATTGAAGTGAACAAAGTGACAAATTTATGAAACTTTTGCAAATAATTAGTAATCTATGCATACTTCTGAGAGGCACAAACGTTCACTCCAGCCTCTAACTAAGGAAAGTAACTGAGAAGCTATCTTTGAGCCAACCATTCTTGAAGAGTGGTTAAGAACATTAAAGCACTTTCTGGATCGTGGAGTCTTATGAAAAGCTTACAGACGTTCCTGTAGACGAGAATTTCAACAACAATTTCTCTCCCTCATTCCTTCCCCCTCCTCATCCTCTCTCTCCCCTCCTCTCGCTGTCACTCGTTTTCTCTCACCCCATCTTTTTTTCTCCCTCACTCACTCTGTCTTTTATTATAATATATATATATATATATATATATATATATATATATATATATATATTATAGCTTTCAACCGAAGTTGTTGAAAGTAATTCTCATCTAGCACTTAGTGGGCCTCAAGTATTAGGTCTGATCTCCTCTAAAGAAGAGCCTAGGGAAGATAAGAAATATAGTCCAGTGTTTTACTTGAGTAATTATGGGTTATGTAGAAATGATCCACTCGCCAATTAAATTTAATCAGGTGTATCTATTTTCGGAGCACATTAACTACTTACCCACCATCATCTACCGAGACATCTATTTTAGTAAGATAATGTGGAAGAAGCTCTCCTTCATCAGTAACTTTATTCTGGATGATCCAAGCATGTATTTTACAACCAACTACATAAGATTTCCTTTCATCTCCCAGTCTAAACATGAGGCACAACTGACCATTTCTAGTACTGATTACTGCTTTTTTACTGAAAAATCATTTTTTCTTTTAAAAGAAGAATTTTGATAATTACACAAAACCTATTATCGATTAAAATGTACTTCAATAAGACAATATTATTTAATAATAAGTAAAAAAAAAACACAAGTTTTTCAGGTGAACAAAATGTATAAAATAATTACTTGCCTAAAAATAACAGATTCCCCTCTAGATTTTGGCCTTGATAATTTGGCAAAGAGTGCACCCACCATAGCAGAATGTAAGAGAATTCCAAATAAACTTTGGAAACATAAAAGAAATAAAGCTTCAGGGCATTGCGTGGTAGGCGATCGAGTTCCATAGCCGGTTGTAACTTGTGTTTCCATTGAAAATAAAAATGCTGAGATAAAATCGTGTGTAGAAGTAACACAGGGTTCACTGAAATAAAAACACAATGGCTCTAGTTGAAAGCTTATTTTTTGTTAGAATACTTTTGTTAATGAATTCTTAAATGTATTCAAACTCAGTCTTAATATAAAGAAAAGTCACTGTTTACAAGAATAGGGAATACTTCAGAAAACACAATCCATTTAAAGATTACCTTTTGAGGAAAACGTTATTAATGTTTAGACACATTAAGAGAAAAGTCCTAAGGTGAAGTGTCACCTAAAGAGTGTTTTCGTATAATGCTTTTGTCTGGTGTTATTTGGAAAGCGAAGATCTAAACTAACACTTCAGCACAGTTTTCACCTACAGAGGCAGTTCTATGAAGATGCACATAACATATATTAAAATAGATCCAGTCATTAACCATTTTAGAGTTTTTGACAATCCATTGTTCAAACAACAAAGTTGAAATATCAAAGTAGATGGAGAGTGACCATTTAATAATACCAGGAAACGCAGAAAGTCCTGTCTTTTTTTTTTTAAACCCCATGTTTAAATTTTTTTTTACTTTAATACCATAATGATAAATAAAGAGCAACCTTGTAGGATTAGAAGAGGCTTGTTTTGGGAGTAAACTGGACTACATTAACTTTAATCCAGTTGACGTTCTGAGCTGGAAAAAATTGTTTATAATGATCTCTTTTGAAATGCAAATTCACTCGATTTTACTCTAAGAGTTTAAATTAGGCCTAAAAGCCAACAAAACTGTTCATAAACTGGGTCAGGTGTTTGGGAGGATGCTCACTCAGATCGGAAGGCTCATTTCTGGTTTGCAAAATTTCGTAGAGGGGATAAATCGTTCCTGGATGAACGTCAAAGTGGAAGACCGGAAGCTGTAGATGACGAAGCCCTGACAGAAATCATTGAGTCAGATCCACGACAAACTTGTTCTGAAATCGCTGGACAACTTAATGTTTCTGAGACAACCATTAGAAAACACCTACATCAAATTGGTATGACCATAAAACTAGATAAGTGGGTTCCCCATAAACTGACCGACCATAATCGGTCCAGACGCCTGTCAATCGTGACTTTTCTTTAATCGTGACTAAAAAATGATCCAGTTTTTGATCAGATCATTACATGCGATGAAAAGTGGGTTTTGTACGATAACATAAGAAGGTCTTACCAATGGCTATCAAAGGACAAACCAGCGAAAATGTCTGCAAAGAAGGGTTTGCACCCAAAAAAGGTTTTGTTTACAGTTTTTTTGAACATTCAAAGGAATTGTTCATTTTGAGTTGTTAAATCAAGGAGAATCAATCACCACAGATGTTTACACAGCTACAATTGGCAGAACCCACAAAAATTGCGTGAATTTCAGCCCTCTCGAGTTAATCGAAAAGGCCCGTTTCTCCTTCCAGATAACTCCCGTCCACATAAAGCAAAGATCACACGGGATTAACTCTTAGCGATTGGCTAGGAAACTCTACCTCACCCACCATATCCCCCTGATTTGTCACCATGTGATTACCAACTGTTCAGAGCTCTAGACAACAGTATGTGGGGAAAAACGTTCGTGGATGTGACAACATTCAAAAACACCTTAGAAACTGTTTTTTTCATCCAAACCAGCTGAGGTTTATAAAGAAGGAGTTTGGGACCTTGAGGAACATTGGAAGAAGTTTTAAGGAGAGAGAGGATGACTATTTCAATGTATAAAACGTATTTGGAATATTTGTATGCTTTATTTTTACTCTATTTGAAAAAAAAAAAAAAAACGACAGGACTTTTTGCGTTACCTGGTATAATGACAAAACAGCAAGGTAGATGGAGCCTTACATCAACCTAAGTGGAGAATGACCATCAGACGCGTGATGAGAGACTATGCCTCTCATGCTAATATTGAAACATCAAGGGAAGTGAAGAATGACCAACGGACTTGTGTTGCAACTCAAGGTAGGTAGATAGTGACTAATTGACTATCTAAAGAAGAAACAGCAAAGTAGGTGGAGAATGACCGTTTGATAACTTATTAAACTCACATTAAATTGTTTTCTTTATTCACGTTTATCGACGCATCAACTACTGGGCTATCTACAGGTTGCCACCCTTTTATAATACTAAAAGCACATGGGCGATCACCCATTCAGGTACTGGGCGTGCCCGACGTCGCTTAACTTCGGTGACCTATGGGAACCGGTGCATTCAACGAGGCTATGGCGGCAGTTGGCATTCTCATTAAATATTTTTAATATGAAAATACCTTGAGACAGGATCACTAAAATGATAAATATAAAAAAATGGCCCAATGGTATTAAGGTCGATACAATAATTTTCAGTTTAAATTTTAAATAAATATCATCTGCTTAAAACATCATAGAAAATTAACTAAAGGATTGCCCAGAAAGTTTGTAACAAAATTTACGAAAAAAGGAAGATTCATTAAAAGGCAAAAATGTATTTATACAAATTAAATATAATTAACCTCGTTAGCGGCTACCCTTTTCCAATGGCTTGGAAGGTCTATAATCCTTTTATTCCAAAAATCACTGTCTTTATGTCCTAAGAACAATGTAAAATTCCTTGTCATGACTTCTTCTTTGGTGCAGGAATACCATGCAGAAAATTATGGAGAGAATGGAAATGGTGGTAATCTGAAGGACCCATGTCAGGTGAGTAAGGTGGGTGAGGTACAATCTCACATTCAAAGTCAATAAATGCTGCCAAGTCCTTAAAGAGACATGAGGCCGAGCACTGTCATGATGGAATATTACACATTTTCCATTTATCAGCTCTAGCTGTTTTTCTTCAATTACTGCCTTCAGTTGATCTAATTGGGAGCAGTATACTTCCCTTGTGTTGGTTTGGTGTTGTGGAAGTAAATCAAACTATATGAGTCCCACCAAGTAAAGAGCCTATATTCTTCCTTGGATGCAAACCGCCATTTGAAATGGCTAGCAGTGTTGTTCTATGCAATATCCATGATCTTTTCGGAGAATTGTTTTCATAGAGAATCCATTTTTTGTTGTTAGTCACTATTTGTTCCATAAAAGCATATTCCATCTTTCCTTACAGTAAATCATTACGAATAGAAATCTGTTCCATATGGTTCCTTTCGCTGAGCTCATGGGGAACCCAAACATCTTACAGACAGAGTACCCAGCCTTCTTTAGATGTAAAAAATAGTCGATTTTAAAGAATCTGCGAAAACTACTTCTGAACAGAACTTTAACCAACTGAATCGTCACCATACATAACACAAGTGTATTAGAAGTTTTGGCTGATTTTTTTTTTTTTTTTATTTAAAATAAAATATTAGTCATAAATGGACTTTATTATAATCATGTTTGGTTAGCAGAAACTACATATACTGACCCCTGCCAAAGGAGCAATTACAAACTTAAAAACAGTTAACAAATACCGGATTAAAGGTATATAAACAGAAATACCCTTTGTATTCATTATAAGATGAAACCTTATTTTCAGAATTGTTACAAACTTTGCAGACAACCCTATATAAGTAATTGAGAGAAAATCCAACCCTTTATAATCAATATCCAATGTTAAAATACTTACAGTCCATCGCTGTTAAACTCATAGGGATCATCAGCAAGGTCTCCATGTGCATACGCTATTATCCACCAGAAGAAACCAAATAATAACCATGAAAGGAGAAAACTTAGAATGTACAGACAAATAATCCATCTCCATCGACAATCAATTAAGGTTGTGAATACGTCTTTTACATATTTAATATAACATGTAGTAGTCGTTTGAGCCCTTTTCTTTTTTGGAAGAGCACAATTACCTCTTCTATTTATAGATCTTCTGAGAGAACTGGGAAAATCAAAATTTATGAATAATGACATATTTTTAATATAATTTGTTATTAATTATGCTTTCATTAACCACATGTAAATAGCACTTTTTAAAAGAAATATTTTTTGGGGGAAAGTAATTTATATAATGTAAATAAATAATGTTTTCCTATGCCAAATATATGAAAGAAGAAAAAATTCAATTGGGAGCTATGAAAATAAAGATTGAGTAATGAGACACTAAGCAAATATAGGTTCAGAAAAAAGAATCTGGAAATTATGGCAGAGATAAGTGAGAAAATCAGAATTATTTCCACTGCTCAAGGCTTTCATTCCACAGAATTTTGGTGAAATTCCTTTTTCAACAATCTGATTTGTCACTACTCAAATAAATAATTATTTATCTTAAACAAATCAATCCCATAACTGGCCACAAGGGTCCAGGCAGATATCGTAGAGGTATCTGATTCTTGACCATATGGCACACTCGGGAGATAGTATGGTCAGTACTATGTTCTGGTTGCCTGATTGTTCCCTTTACAGGTACCCATTAACACGTTGACTGCCAACTACAAGTAATCTCATACTTTGCGTTTATTGCCTCAGAAGCTAGCTACAACGTAACTCGTAGTAATATGAAAAGATTACTTCAAGGAAGAGAGAAAAAAAAATGTAGAGATGCAGTAACATAACAGGTCAAAGCATGTTTGGGTATGAACTAACAAGTAGTTGGCTTACGTGAAGAACTTTCTGTTACATAAACCAACTTCAAGATGATTCATACAACCTATTTTTGGGGCAAGAAACAAATTTTAAATGCTTCATGGTGATCATTATGTACTGTAACAATAGTTTTCAGTAAGAAAAAGTCCTACTCGCAGGAACTGCATCATCTTAGTGCGGTTCTGTTCTTATCCCTAGTCTCATTTGGAAAGATTAAAATAGAAACAGTTATTATTTTGGTTCCACCCTTCTTGAAAGGTCTTGATTTATGATCTTACCTGGATGGGTCGGCCAACCCCAGAAAGACCCCCGCATAGAGGCAGTTGAAAATAGTCAAGGTCTTCGAATCTCACTCTTGGAATGCTATATTTCTAACAATAAATTGTTTTTTTATTTTACTTAACCTGTTTATTGTCAAATACATTATCCAACTATAAGCAATTAAAAAATAACAAGGAATAAAAACAGACAAAAAGAACCGTTTGAATAAACGAAATCAATTACTTTAAAGTTTTAGGCACTTATTTCTCCGATTGACATCGTCTAATCAAAACTTTCTTCAGAACCTTTTTTGTAGAGCATTTAGTAAGCTTTCAAATTGCAGCCTTCCGCTTACCAAGATTCTCAACCGTTTTCAAGATGTTAAGGAAAGTATACAAAGTTCCCAAAACTTTTCATGTCTGTTAATACAGTGGAACATGGATAATTCGAACTTCCATAATTCGAAATCGTCTTTAATTAGAATATTTCTCTCGGCCCCTAGAATTTAGAGCACAAACAATGTAAAAAAATCATGGTTAATTCGAATAAATTGTTGGATAATTCGAATTTTTAACGAGTCTGAACCCCCAATGGAAAGTGGACAGAGAGGCGGTCGATCTTAAATCTTGCCAAAATATCCCCACCCTCAGGTAACAGCTTTAAAAAAGCTGGAAATCCAACGAAAGAGGAATAAGTCGCATCGATTCTTTTGACGATTTACAACCAGTGGATGGATGACAAGAGGTCCTTCCAGACTATCGGATAACCTATTATGAGAAAGTTATTTATTTCTTATGTAGTTGATCATCTATTTGCGCAATTTTTGTTATTCTTTAAATAAATTTATCTAATTTGTTCTGATTTAATTAAAAATGTGTGAAAATATGAAGTTCGAGCTCTATATTTTCAAAAACTTCAGTAATTCGAATTTTGGATAATTCGAACTTTTTTATCAGTCCCTAGGGGTTCGAATTATCCAAGTTCTATTGTATAATATTTTATTCTAACCCTTACTTAACTCCAAACGTAACCAAAATTTCTACATATTAGTTTTGATGAAATTTGAACATGCAGAAAATGTTTCAACTGAATCGCATGATTCTAAGCATCCAAACGAAAAACGCTATTTTTACAATTTTCTCGAAAACAGTTAAGACTATCACCTTAAAAATGTTTTCATTTGATTTTATAGGCCAAGAAGCCTATCAAACGAGTACTTGCAAGCATATGAAGTAAGCGCAACGATTTTTTTCGCGCCAATTTTGCTCCATAAACCATGTTCTGGTGGGCGGATTCTGCTGGATAACGAACTTGACCTTTCAAATTAGACGAAAGATTTTTGTACCAAATTTCATCAAAATCGGACCATTATTTGCTGTGCTAGACCGCGAACAGACAAATATATGTATATATATATACATAAATAATAATAATATATATATATATATATATATATATATATATATATATATATATATATATATATATATATGTTGTAATATATATTGTTTAAAATCCAACCGCGCTAAAATGATTAAATTAAATTTGCTTTCTAGACCGGAATCTTGAAAATTATTGTGGCAGTCAATGTGTTAAATTAATTAAAGAATGGAATGGGCATAGGGATTGTCTGGGACCCCCCCCCCCCCTGAACAACGACACAAGAAGATAAAATCTTTAGTGCATGCTCGAGTTTTGAAATCAGTTACCCAGAACATTAGTTGAGTACTCTACCTCTGAGCTAACCTTGCCCCCATGTATTAAATTATCTAAAAAATATTCAGTTCTTGAAATAAGAGAAAAAGTAAGAAATTAAAAAACAAAAAATTAATAAGCCAAAATAATTTAATTCTCTCAAATATACACTAAAAATTATTATCACTAATTATGTTACATGAAATTCATGCCTTATTAGCATTATCTTCTTTTAAATCAGGTTTCCTGCTCAAATGAAAAACTCTTGAAGGCGGAGTGAATCTAAGCAATTGAAACAAGAAGTGACATCTGTGAATATTTTAATAATGAACTCATTCTATTAAGCGATAGAACAAAGATTTATTTCAGAAGATCATTACTTATTAATAAATGCTTTTCTATTATATAATTCGTGTACAAATTTTCAGCATTAAATAAGTTATCTTTTAAGACAATTGTACTTAACAATATTTATAGAATAACTATCGGAAGATCAAGAATTCAGGAATTACTGTAACACTCTCAACTAGCTTTTTAAAAAATCATTTTATGATGCAAGTGGCCAATATCATATTTAAAAAAAACAAAACACATACCTACTAAGGCGATATGGTGCATAATCTTCAATTACTCCATGGAGGACTAAGTTATGATCTCTATTTTTTTCTCCTTTAAGATTACTACAAATTAGAAAAAAAAAAAACTTAAACTATATTGAATATAGTATTTCAGAAAGTATTTCATGGAGCCTTTCACTGACTTAATTAAGTTTATGTTTAACACACACACATATAAATACATGCATTATTATATTTTTATTAATTATTAAATAATATTATTAAGATGGTTCTTGTTTTTTTTTTCAGCTGTCAGTATATTCTGATAATACTTTTTTGGTGCTTATACTTTCTATACTTTCCAAAATATGCACTTCTAAGAATTAATTTAGGAATCCAATTAAATTCAAAATACAGAACTTATAACTTAATTTTTATTACTTTAATACATTTCAAATAGCATGTTAGATTTATTTATTATAGATTAAAAGTATGAATATAAAGAAAATAAATAAATGAAGAAAATATAAATATATAAATAAAAAAAGGATTTAAAAATAAGGCATACTAAAAAAAATATATGAAATAACACATTTGTTAATACTGTAAGCTGTATTGATATTTTACATAAAGAGTCCATTTCTGTTTGTCAAAACATAAATTTTTTTGAGACAGAAACAAAAACCCTAATACATAAAAAACAAAACAGCTACACGCCAAAATAAACTGTTGTAAAATTATTATCTTATATATAAATTATACTTCATAAAATAAAAACCAAAATTAAGTTTTTGGGCAATGATAACCACATGGTTGTTTACACTAAAAAACAAATAAACAAACAAAAGTTTGAATAAAATTAAGTTAAACGTTTCATTCAATTGATGTACAGTCAAAAAAATTAACTTTTATTTGTCTCCAAGGAAAGGAATGTTGTTTCAATAAAGAAATAATAATTATATAATATTTTTAATAGAATAATTTAAAAAAAAAATCTGAGAGGCAACTGAAATAAAAAAGGTTTTAGAAGAAATTCATCTTCAGCTGATCCATATATAAAACTAACAAACCTTGATTTACTTCCTGCACGATTCATGTCATTAATTTCGGATTGTTGCTCTTAAGGTCACTGTTTCTTTAAAAAATCATTATAAACAAACTGAATTTAACTGAAATAAAATAATCTTAGCTTGTAATAATGAATTAGATTAATAAGATATTGGTAGTTGCTCTTCTGCAATATCAATTAAGAAGAGAAAATTTTGCGAGAGAAAATGCCTCCTGACATTGAGAGGAGTTTCTTTAAAATGACAATGCTAGATCCACTTGGACACTCTTCATTCAATAATCTCTTCAAAGCCAGTTTAGCATGTAGGTGGCACGGCTAATTTACTCTTTAGATTCTCAATAACTCAATTTTTTTAAACGTTCTTTTTAACTATTAAGAAAACAGTGGACTTTATATGGACAAATTCATTAAATGTAAAGGTCAAATTGTGTTTAAATAATAAGTTGGTAATTATTTTCCTAAATAAATCAATCCTTAGGAAAAATAAAATTACCTTATGTCTCAAAGTATTTGAGAAAAATATATCAAACAAGCTTTAAAAAAATCAGGGAATATTTAACAAGTAAAAATAATGAATTTTTTAGATAAACGTATGCGAAAACATAACACAGAATAATTTTTAAAACTTGCAGGCAACTTTGTGTAGAAAATGCCTTTGTTTTCCTATCAAACCTAGCATTCACACATTTTAATAATTGCATGCCAAAGGTCGTGGGTTCGATTCCCAGTAGGTGTGGTGGCTTTTCTTTGGAAAAACGAAAAGGCATCAGCCCTATCCTGGCTAGAAAAGGTTGGTGACCTATAGATACCCCGTCCTAAAAATTCTGAGTTAATTATAATGGACGTTAAAATTTAAATAAATTAATAATGGCAGCATTTAAACTTTCACTTTGTATTAGAAACATAGCTAATTATCTATAATTTTGCTCAATCTGGTATAATGCAGCATTAAGCATTATAAAATGCTTGAGCTCCTATTGGCACACAAAAAATCCCAACAAATATGAAAGTCTGTCCCATTTTTACAAAGATGTATTAAACATTTCTCAAATCATATATTATATATATATATATATATAAATATATATATATATATATATATATATATATATATATATATATATATGTGCTGTTTAACACGTTATATGCGGTACCCCTGTATTTTTTTCACCTCAGTGCGGCTGATATTTTTCGTGTTTTTATGAATAATTTTAACACTCAAATGGTCGCGCCATTGAAACTACCATTGGTGGTCGCCTCGTATCTGAGAGATACACCTGAGTTTCAGTCTCATTTACCATAAAGAACTTTATCTATTGTATTGTGAATGAACAAAAACTCTTAACAGGAGATTAATATATAAAAAGTTTGTAAATTTACCGAGAAAAAGTTATTTATTTAAATATGTTCATGAAAAGGGGAAGGGTATTAATTAATAATACAATCCATGGTGAGGAATACCCCTTCAAAATTCAACATGTATTTTTATTATATAATAAGTGTATATGTTGAAGTTTGAAGGGTTATTCCTCACCTTGCATTGTATTATATGTTATTTATTTATTATATACAAACTCATATAGTTGAAATATACGAATAACAAGTAGGTAGGAAAAATTAGGGCAAATATTAATAATATTTTGTAGGAATATATAACTTCAACGTCTTCTGTATCATCCTCCACTTTACATCCATCTGGACACTATAATGTGCAATGATAGAGACATAAATATTGGCCGCACCTCTTGCATTTATACTGGGTGAGCCTTGTAGTCTTGCTTGCCCAAAACATTTGGCATCGCTTTCTAGTTTTGGTGCTCTCGGCTACAGTGCTATTTTTTTTACCCCCGTTTCTTCATCAATCGCTGCATCCATATTCATACTTGATATCACAAGTACGTTTATTTTGTTGTTGTTTTTATTTTGTGGTAGGTATGACACCAATGTGCCCTCTTTTCTAAAAGTAAAAATATGGTCGCGTGGTATCTATGAGATACAAAATAGTTTTAGTGGATAGTTACTGCTTGGAGGAGCGTCAGGTCAGAACTGACACATCAGCCACTACCTGCTCTAGGAATAGTAAAGGGTATAGCTAGACCCGCGCACTTGCGCCCCTTACACAGTCTGCGTAAGATGCTCTGTATCTGAGAGATCTCACGCGACCATTGGAGTGTTAATACTAATGACAAATGGAGCCACTAGCGCGTTTGTTTTGCGAAGTAACAAAAGAAAATCATGAATTTTATCATACATGCCCCCGGGGGCAAATGCTGCACTGGAGAAATAACTTCTTTCATCCAGTGCGATGCTTGCCTGTAATCCATTCAAAATTTAACAATAATAATAGTAATAACCAAATGATAATGGTAATTATACATTAAAAAGTCCGACTCGCAGGAACTGCGACATCTTTGCGGGGTTCCGTTCATATCCCTTGTGCTACAGTAAAGGCATTGAAGCAGTTATTTGGTAGGATTTGATCTTTCGTTAAAAATATAAAATAATATGTCAAAGAGAAGGAAGTTTAAGGCAACATACACTTATAAAACCGGATGGGCCTGGAAGGAAAAAAAAAAGTCTGTATTGGGTGTTAACAAAATTTACGAAAAAGCATGTCCAGCAGGGAGGTTACGAAAAACGTCAGGCGTGTTATAAGTTATTGTGACTCGTGCCCCAATAATCCAGGGTTTTAGACTGTTTTAATAGATATCATAATAATTATTGCCTTTATTAGGATAAATTTTGAGGATTCGGGATCGATTTATTTAAACTAAAAAAATACATTTCAAATTAAAATATTTTTTTAATATTGAACTTTTTTGAATTGTATTGTTGTATAATGTATATTGTAATAATGTTGTTTAAAGTGGTACTAATTTATTAACTTATTTTAGAACAATAGAATATTCCGTATATTTGTAAAATACATTTTTTTTAATTATTTAGAATTTTTTATTTTATCATATTTCCAGATCCTCCTCCTGCTTTGAATGTATATTTACTGATGTTAGATGCAATGATTCTGCGAAAAATCAGTGAATTATCTCTTTCCTTCTGATTGCTAGACGTCGATAAATAAGAGCATACAGATAGGAAGGTCCCCTGGCACCGAATATATGAATACATGTCCCCGGGCACCGAATATGAGGAATAATGCTGTACATGCCCCCGGGGCATCACCGCATACAGCGAAAGTATGGTCAAACTGCAGCCGCACTTAACGTGTTAAGTCCTCAATAGTAGATTTAGATTTTTGCTTTTTTGAATGGCTTGTATCTCCAGTGGCATTAATTTCAAGATACAAACAATTTCACTAGAATGACGCATCGGCGTCTTCATATTTCTTTACACCTGGAGAAGCCAAGGTGTGACCCTGATGAAATGCTTTGTCTCCTAAAGTGAACATCACTGGAGAAACAAGCCGTTTAAATAAATAATATATATATATATATATATATATATATATATATATATATATATATATTAAATATATTTATACATATATGAAATTAAAAATTCTAATTTTTCAATACCTGTAATAATTTATCACCTCCATTTGTCACTGACATGAGGTGCTCTCAAGAAGGAACTAAGTAGTGTAAAAATATGCAGTGAGAAATAAACAAAAAGTAAGACAAAAATTATTGAATAAAGGAATGTAGAAACCCAGGGTGAGGGGTAATGTATGGACTACATTAGGCAAAACTTAATGTATGCAAGCAAGAGCATGCTAGGAGACAATGGAATTCACAGGCATACTATCTTAGTTCTTTCTAGTAATTTCAACTTTTTGATCGGTAGACATGTAATTATATACATAAGTAAACAAACAACCATCCTTTTTCCTTCTTTCAGTTTTAATTAGTTTGTGATAAGTCTTGATCACGTTTATGGAGGCTAATTAAGGAGAGGATGAAAAACTTCTGCATTGGTTAGTGTCAATGTTCGACCGGTATCCATTATTTTCAAAATCTGTTCAGTCTTCTTGAAGAGTCATTATGCTTTTATTTTGGACATTAAACATCTTATAATTCCAAATGCTGTTATGTAGATTTGCAGAAGTGTGACCTTATGCTTTCATTTTGGATAATAAACATCTTATTATGCTAAATGTAGTTCTGGAGACTTGCAGGTGGGTTACATCCTGATGCTTTTTTTTTCAAATAATAAATATCCATTCTTGTCAAAGCTGGTTCTGTAGACCTGAAAGTATGTGATCTCCTTATGCTTTAATTTAGGACAATAAACATATTTTCTTGCCAATGTTGGTCCTGGGGAATTTTTCTTGATTCAAGCAGAAGGGCTTAAATCTACGTGCAGGCTGTACATGCGAACTATAGGAAAGGCACCGGTGTTAATGATTGATTTTAGCAGTCCAAAAAATAAATAAGAGAAGGTGTAGATGATCTGGGTTCAGTTATTTATTAAAACAACCACATTTTATAAATAAAACTATAATCATGCTTTATTAAATAATCTATCATCAAAATTAATGCTACTATATAGTTTTTTGCAGCTGTTCTGTTATCGTCCAAACAACGCATTCTGCCTAGGTGAGCATGCTCTCTTTAAAACTAAAAATTCAAACCCCTCTAAAAATACTTAAACATTTGAATATCAAAAAACCTTTCAATAAGCGAGTGTTTTGGGCTGGGCGATGATAGGTCAGTGAGTGAGTGGTATTTGACACATATATAATAGATGTAGTTTTATTTAACTATGGCTGAACCCCGATCATCCTCACCTTCTCAATATCAACGTTCAACTATCTCTTCACAATAAAAAATAAATAAGATTGTCTAGAGCAATCTATGACAGCTTTAGAGACAAGTTTCTCAAAACCACAATAAAATAGGAGAGGTTAAAAATACCTGACATCTTAGGAACTCATCTAAAACATAAGAGACTAATCGTTCCATGATTAGTCTCATCAATATATTCCTTTATTGTGGTATATATTTCTGGGACCACACATAAAGTGAATAATGGACTGGAAACATTCTTAATGTGAAAACTAAAGAAAAGAGCCTAGCTGTTATTAAAATGGCATTAAACAGTAGACTATATGAAAAAATTGGGGGGAAAGAAAAGGGTTTATCAGGAAATAGGAATAATTAGATCAAAACACTAACTTCAAGATAAACCAAGACCAAGATAGGACTTGTAGTAAAATGATATTCCACCAGCAACAGAAATGAGTCCAGATTGATACTATGAATTGTCAAGTAGAAATATACCAATGAGAATAAAGACAGTCTAAATAGTTGAGGTACCAATTCATACATGCCAAAGAGTTACCGCAGACTGAGTGCTACTTTCTTTAGCACCCTTCAGAGTTGTAAAGGGTAATCCGCAATACTATACTCTCAAGGGCACCATGGACAAATAGGGAAATATGCTATACCAATCTTATTTAAATGGATCTGCAGGTAATCATGGCCTATAGTCTTCCTAAAGGTAGCCACTGCTATTCTCTGGGGATCATTTTTGATATTATGAACTGCCATATTTTCCCAATTGCAGCACTTGGAAAAGCCACTATAGCTGTCCTTATACAAGAAGATATCACGAGACATATGGTTGCATAAGTGACGGGAAGAAGTGGTTGGCTCACTTTGCATGCTTCTTTGGCCAGCCTGTCCGCTTCTTCCTACCAATATATTGCTATAAAATAAAAATATTTATATTTTACAAAATTATTTTAAAATAAGTATATTAATGTAGAATGTAATTCAATTCATGCCATACGTTGGTTGGGCCAAAATTTTATAAAATAAAAATATTTATAATTAAAAAATATAGTTTAATTTAAACTTGAAAATGTGGGTTATCGTATTTGAATCTTTAGGTCTTAATGAGTTCAGACTAATTATGTTGTAATTTTTTAAAATGTATTGCAAAATGAAATATGATTTTGAACTGTTACGAAGAAAAATACAAATATAAGACAAAAAAATTTACCTTATTTAGGCAGATCAGGCTTGCAAATAATGCAGTAGTTTACACAGATGTTCAGCAAAATGCTTCATAAGAAAGATTCTTCACAAAACCCACTGGAGAAAACTTGCTTTCTCATCAGCAATCAGTCCAATGGCCACTTGATGCTTCCCAACGTACATTGACTTCTTACTCTATCTACAATCAGGCAAGGAAGAGACATGCCTCCCTACAGAGAACTAACCAACGGAGAAGAGCTGTTACTACATCGACGACCATGTGACTAAGTAAGATGAGAGAGAATGTTTTGGCGGATTTATAGTCCGTCACAGCCTTCTACACTAATATAGGCCAAACTGTTTTTTTTTTTTATATCAAAATTATATCTTTCTTTAAGTATATAAATATTTCTTAATTGTTTGTAAAAATAAAATGTTTAATTTTAAATATAGTTTTAAGAATAAATTTTGCTTTAACTGTTCCTGGCTCATTACTTTAAATTCCCGTAATATAATTCAACGTCATTTGTTACAAAAATATATGCTATGAAATTTCATAACAATATATTACAATGTCCAGGTGCCCATCATAGTCGGATTTCGGTTGTCTTTCCCTACATTGTAGAATTAGGTCATCATGGTGACGCTCCTGAGAAGTCAAAGACAGAAGTGTAGCAGTAGAGTATGGTAAAAATACTATATCTATCTTAGTTGCCTAGAGCGATAGGACTAATTGCTCAGGTATCTGACCTTTTCCTCAGGAGATCTTATTCCAGAGGAGTTCCGCCAATTTGGCTCTATGATATGAATAGAAAATGAGTTCTTATTGGGAGGCAAAACCATTGCCCATCTTTTAAACAAAATAAATATTGTATTCATAACAAATAAATACAAATTATTGTATAATACCAAGCAGTCCTTGCAAGGATGTAGATCACTGTTGAAATATAATGTAAAGTTATTTAAATTACCACTGTCAAAGCTGAAAATTCGGTCTTCACTGCTCAATTCAAGTTGATTACAATAATACTGTTAATAACGTCCCTATCATGTCAAACTATCGAACATGAAAACCGGAGCAAACTAGCGAAGGAACTTATTCTATCCATTTAAGAAGTAATATATTGAAAAATGGTCTAATTCGATACTTTATTTAAGGCATTAACGGCTATTCTACAGCGGTTAGAGTTATGGCAATTTGCAATAAGCCGTATCGTCCACAATCCAAGAGGATTTTTCATGTTCTATAGTTTGACATGGTAAGGACGTTATATGTAATAGTTAATGATGGCAAATTTTATATATATTGTGTAATTCTTTGGCTCAAATTTAGGTAGAAAGTAGTTCTTTAAAAATGTATATGCAGTAATAGAGGAACTTTCTTGACAGCTCTCTCTTTCTCTCTTTTCATGGACTGGAATATCTAGATTTAAAATCTTTAAAAGTATTAATCATGGTAAATAAATTGTGTATTATTTTGGAAAGTGGTAAAAAAAAACAAAAAAAAAACACAATTTTCATTTAAATGTGTTTTATTCTAGAACTGACTGACTTTTTCTAGTACTTCTTCAGGAGCTTATCTTGAGAAATGTTTTCCTACAGCGAGGTCTACCTGCGGACAGACAAATGAATTAAGCATTAATGTAATACTTAAAAATTTTAAAAATGCTATGAAAATCACGTATACTAGTTGAAGAAGCCCAATATAATGTTAAAAAAACGTTGGAGATGAAAGCCATATTAAATGAAATCACATACTTCACCAATATTTGAAAAATATATACATAAACTTTAAAACTAAAAGTAATTAAAAATAAAATAAAATAAAAATATTCTCTCATTGCAATGAGCAATTATTTTCCTGGTTTAGATCAAATTTATTGAATCCTGAAAGAAAATGAAATTCCAATAATTGTGATAATGTACTCATTCAGGTTTTTTATTATTATACTTTTGCATTTTCAATTATATAGAATTAATTAATTATAAATACTTTTTTGTTTTTTTTTAAAAAGGGTTTCCCATAGCATACAATAGGCATGAAACAGTGAATGTTACTAGTGGGTTTCACAGCAGATGGTACTTTACTAACAAAATGAATAAATTGAACAGCATTAATTGGCCATGAAAAGGAATTGTACTATAATATGCCCTTCCTAGGGTCCTAAGCACACAAACTCATACAATCTTTAAGGGTGTCTTCTACCTCCTTCCTTCTTGATCATCTCTAAGAGAGAGATAGAAACTTTTATGTGGAGTTGTGTGCAAGCAAGTTCAGTTTTCTTTTTGACATCTATGACTTACATAATGAAGCATAGTTAGAGCACACATCTTATTTCGAAAGTAAGTCTAATTTTGGTTTTATTGGTTATTGCTTAAGTGAATATACCACCTATTTATCGAGCCTACCTACTAGATACCGAAAATGATCCTCATTAAAATTGATATATTTATATATACAGTAAAACCTCCGAATTAGGATCAACTGGGACTAGGGCCGATCCGAGGTAACGAAAATTCGGGTTATCCAGAGAATGACCAAAAAACGACTTAAATCACCGAAATATTTTTAATGGAGCTTGAAATTAATATTGACCACTTTCACCTAAAAACACATACATTGTATGTACTGTAATAGCTTATGTTTTTACACTGTATTCAACATAGCTGTCTGTAGTAAAAAAGGCAGCGAGCTTCTGCTATCTCAGTTTAGTATATTGCTTACGAGCAGCACGATCTCGCATCCGCTTATACATTAGAAGTTCATTTGGCAATGCTTCGGCTTGATTCTCGAAATACACCACCAGTTTCACAATGTATGCAACTACTTCTGCATGAACCACCATAAACTGTCCTTCAAAATCATTTTGAAACAAAAGCCTTCAATGCATTTTTTTTTTCTTTTCCCCATCTGATACGGTTGATGTTCCTACTTCAAACTCAGTAGCAATGTTCTTTAGTGATTCTCTTTTATCAATTCTTGCCAATACTTCCATCCTTTTTTCCATAGTCACAACAACGCTTTTACATTTCCTTGCCATCGTGGGCAACGAGCAAAAGAAACAGCAAAATGATTCTCGATTGAGGTGCTAGGAAAACTCGTGTAAAAAACGAGTCTTCATTTACACTGAACAACATAATTTTGTTTTCAAAACTGGTCTGGATTATGAAAGAGGTCCAGGTTAACGAGGTTTTACGTTATATTTGTGTCTGTTAACACGATATCCACCAGTTTATATTTTTGCGCAATAAAACTTGGTATATAGTATTCTCTTATCAAACAATTGAACGAGTTTGTTAACTACTGAAATCTGCCCATTGGGAGGGAGGGGGTACTCCAGAGTCTTAAATACTAATTTGACCATACCAGTTGTAGTTTTTCTTTTGCTATATTGTAAAGTAATTTGTTATATATAATGGCTATTTAAAGAGAAAGATGTGTTTAATAATAAACTAAATCGGCTTATTAGAAGTTGGAGTTTATTCTGTATTATGTTCAATGCAATAAACCTGCCAAAACGGCTAAGGCATTGGTAGTTGTTTCTATCACAAGGAGTGCTAAACATGGACGCTGTATCCGGCTTCTGCTCTACATTGAGTCAACTGTTCACTGTATATTAGACACACAGCCAATTAGTGTTTTCTAGGAGTTTAATAGTATAAAATCAAGAGATTTAAATTATTTACACGAATAAGCCAAACTGTATGCCAAGTAAGGCCCACCTACATATTTCTATCACAGAAAAGTCATGATTATTAACTACGATAAATATATTCTGTGTGTGTATACTTTCAACATAACATAGAGCATTGTATGATAATTCATAACCAATATTACATAAGATATGTGTAATTACAGAATAATATGCCTGAAGAAAATTAAATATAAAATTTGGAAGGTTCTACCCATTTTGTCTTAATACACTCTTCCACCACCTCTTAACTTTTAATCGTGTAATAATATTTAAAGCAGAGCTAATAGCCCCTTAGTTGATAAGCCTTCAAAAAATTATGTTTAAAGATTAATTTTCCACTTCTTTAAACTCATTTCCTTACATTCGAATACGCAGCACATGTTGCTCCTCCTGGCAGACAGTGGGGCTTGAAATAGACCAAACTTCTGAGATACCAGACACAGAAGTTCAATAATAGTTTAAGCTTGCTAACCAGACTAGGCAGTATACTCCAATCAAATTCTCTGCATAATGGTCTTTCAGTATAGGTGATACTTCCTGGCTGCAATGAGCTGCTGAGCAACTCTTCTCAAACAATGCATATCTCAAAGGGTTTGTTCTGTAACACCTCCACAAAGGTAGCTGAGCGGAATCTATTGGTAGACGATAATCTAACATGCCCTCATACTCATTCATCTGTAAAAGAAAGAAAGTGCGCAGATTTAGGGTTCGTTTAAGTACAGCAGGTCATAAACAGCTTCCAAATGAAATTCACTGCACTGATCACAAGCAAACCTTACCTAATCCTAAATTGGTGACGGCTCCCAGGCTTTCTTTAGGCATGTAGATTTTTAAATCCCAATTGTGAGCACTTTGATGATTACAGATTGATGTAAATATGACCTCCTGAATTACACTCATCCTTATTAGTACTCCTAGCCGTATTTTTGATTGAACAACAAACGAATTTCTCCAATCCTTGATTTATCCATTTGGAGCAAGTGTTGGACAGGAGTTAAGTGGTAGTCTGAAATAATCATCAAATAAAATATAACACTAAATTATTCCTTATATATAAAATACATGAAGAAATAAATAATAACAATCTAGTCCGCCATCGATACCCTCAGGTAAACTGATTACCTTTAATAATTTCAAAAGAGGACTCGACTCATTTATAGGATATCAAAGCTAATTTAATTAAAAAATTAAATCACTAGCTAAATGATCACTAAATGGGGAACAAAGAGAGGGATAAGCTATCATAACAAAAAACAAAACTTTGTGTCTTTGGGCCATTCATAAGGTCCATTTAAGTGAATTTATCTAATGTTATTAATATATTTTTCTGAAAGGAAATTTTATCTAATTTACGATGATCCGAAAACGTTCTTATCTAATTGTGCGCCTGCAAAAATAAACCTTTTAAACGATGTTCATTATTCTTCAGTACATCCTAAAAGACATCAACTTATTCTGCAATTTTATGCACTGAATTTCTATATTACACATATAATATCTGTAGTAACATTCAATTATAACAAAAGCAAACTATTTTGTTCTTTGAAAACTGTTAAACCTGAATAATGAAAATTAATCAATGAATGCTTATGAAGGTAAGTATGTAGTTTAATCTGAACATTTACATTTCAACAGAGCATCTCAAAACAATTTGGATGATTCTAAAAAAAAAAAAAAAAAAAAAAAAAAAACTTACAATAGAGAATTCTTTGTTCTTTTTGTCTTTCTAAATATCAGGACAGCTTGAGGGATTCTCATAAGTTGCCAAAGAAAGGAAAATCCTAATTGCCATTGATTATGCTTAATTGAAAAACTTATAACAAATTAAAATAAAAAAAAATGTTCATTCATTTTGAACTAATAACTGATGTATTTAATAATTATCTTAGATAATAATAATAAAACGGGGATCTACAGTTTATTGCGTCCATTTACTCTTACACGCTATATTCCTTGACATAATTGTTTATAATTTTTAAGGTTTTAAAAAATACCTGGGCTTTGATACAATTCCCTTCCAGATTAACAGAACTAAAAACGAACCACTGTACCACGTAAAGGACAAGTATTCAGGAAGAGTAATTGAAAAATCTTCCACTAGAGGGCGCTGTTCTTCCTACTACTGAACAGTCAACACAAATTTTATATTTTTTAAAGACGAAATAAAAAATAACAAATAAAATTATCATTTGATAAAAAAAATAGCAGACGATTGATAAAAACATGCATAGAATAAAAGAACTTTTCGTAAAAATATATTGATAACATAATACATTATTATTCATATTGTATACTGAGAAATATTTCATTTCATGTTAAAAAATATATTTAAAATAAATATAGCCTTCCAGCCAATTACGCCGCGAAAGCCTTTATCAAACACACTTCTAACAGGTGCTTAAATTTCTTGATATAGGCATCATCGATCAAAATACTGGGAAAGTTTTTATTATTCATAACCTTGTAATTTTAGTATAAGTTTAACCGCCTCCTCTAATTGAACGTCATCCGGAAGATAAATGAACAGTGATTCTGGAAGTGACTTCGAGGACCCCGATGAGATCGGAGTTCCTGGCGGCGGGAAAGATATATATTCGTTAGTCACAGCTGAAAATTTAATTGCTTCTGGAGTCAGTGGAGCTGAAATAAGTAAAACAAGTAGAGCTGTTTGTGTCAACAAATTAAACGTAAATCATGAATCAGCACTCATTTCTGGGTCTCCAATGCTTAGTATGTTATCACAAACGGACTTACTTACAACTCCAACACCCGTTTCCAGGTTAAACGTCCAAGGTTTATCAAATTATCAACCGCAACAGAAGAAAATGATACTACAATTAGACTCAAAGTTAAGGGTACCTCAATTCCGAATCTTGGCTGCACAAAATAGCAAAATTGGACATTTACATAGCCATGCAGGAGTAGGGAACTTGCAAAATATGCCTACGGTTTTGGGCCACAATAACATCAACAATGAAGCTGATAATGAAGAAGAAGGAATGGGTGTAGCAGAAACTTATGCAATCTACATGCCAGCTAAATTAAAATTAGGCCGTAGGCATCCTGACCCAGTGGTAGAGTCAACTTCTTTATCAAGTGTTGAACCTATAGATGTGTGGTACAAACTTATCATTCCCGAAAATGTTATAATCTCTGGCGCCTTATCAGCTCTACAATTAGAGTCTATCACTTATGCCTGTCAGCAACATGAAAAACAGCTCCCAGATGGATGTCGAGCAGGTTTTTTAATAGGTGATGGAGCCGGTGTAGGTAAAGGAAGAACAATAGCAGGGATAATTTATGAAAATTATCTTAGGGGAAGAAAAAAGGCAATTTGGATATCAGTCATGAGTGATCTTAAAGTCGATGCTGAAAGAGACCTGGCTGATATTGGAGCTTCTATTAATGTGTACAGTTTGAATAAGTGCAAATATTCCAAGTTGTCTTGCAATGAAAACGGAAAAATAAAAAAAGGAGTAATATTTTGCACATACAGTGCCATAATTGCTAAGACTTCTTCTCACAATGGGTCAGAATTTGAAACAAGACTTGACCAAATAATCGACTGGTGTGGGACTGGTTTTGATGGTTGCCTCATTTTTGATGAATGCCACAAAGCCAAAAATTTGAGCTCTACAGGTGTAGGGAGATCTACAAAAACTGGGCAAATAGTGCTTGAGATTCAAAGGAGACTTCCAAGTTCAAGGGTGGTGTATGCCTCCGCAACAGGAGCAACAGAACCAAAAAATATGGCCTACATGGTAAGGCTAGGAATGTGGGGTAAAGAAACACCTTATAAAGATTTTTCAGAATTTCTTGCTGTTCTTCAGAGACGAGGCGTTGGTGCGATGGAAATTGTAGCAATGGATATGAAATTGAGAGGCTTATATATCGCAAGGCAATTGAGTTTTCAAGGAGTAATTTTCAAAATTCAAGAAGTTAAGCTAAATAAACAATTTACAAAAGTTTATGACAATGCGACATCATTCTGGGCTAAAGCTTATGAAATGTTTTCAGAAGCATTAAGTATTTTAAGAATGGAAAAATCTTCTATTACAATTACTTGGAGTCAGTTTTGGAGTGCTCATCAAAGGTTTTTTAAATATATGTGCATCGCAGCCAAAGTGAAAGAAGTCATATATTTAGCTCGTGAAGCTATTAAATGTGGAAAGTGTGTTGTAATTGGCCTTCAGTCCACTGGCGAAGCAAGGACATTAGAACATATTGATAGAGAGGACGGAGAATTAACAGATTTTGTTTCTACTGCACAGGGTGTTATTAGGACACTTGTTGAAAAACATTTCCCAGATCCTCCCAAAAGATTTAATAATCTCATGAAAAATGAAAATAGATTTTATAGCACTAAAAAAAGAAAAACAAATGAAATACCATACAAGAAAAAGAAGATTATTTGGGATATAGAAATGTCAGACGAAAGCAGTAGCGAAAGTGAACCTGATGATCTTGCAACTGATCAATTTATCAGAACTAGCCTTGAAGGACTGGATAACTCAAAATATTTGAGGCTGTATGAAATGAAACAGGATTTATTACATAAGGTCGAACAACTTGGGAGAATATTACCACCCAATTCTTTAGATGAACTTATAGATGAACTAGGTGGACCTGATAATGTAGCAGAAATGACGGGAAGAAAGGGGCGCATTATTCACAGTGATGGAAATTTCAAATACATGTCCCGCTCGCACACAGAAACATCACTAGAAGTTATGAATTTAATGGAAAAAAAACGATTCATGGATGGAGAAAAGGATGTAGCAATAATTTCAGAAGCAGCAAGTTCTGGAATTTCATTACACAGTGACAGAAGAGCTATTAACAGAAAGTGTAGAGTGCACATCACACTGGAGCTTCCTTGGAGTGCAGATAAGGCTATTCAACAGTTTGGTAGAACACACAGAAGCAACCAGGTTAATGCGCCTGAATATATATTACTGATTTCAAATCTGGGCGGTGAAAGAAGGTTTGCTTCTATTGTTGCTAAAAGATTGGAGAGCCTTGGGGCCCTCACTCAGGGAGATAGAAGGGCTACCGAAGCTAGGGACTTGTCAAAATTTAATATAGACAACAATTATGGAAGAGCAGCAGTTGAAATAACATTGAAGTCATTATTAAACATCCAAGGACCAGATAGACTTGTATCACCACCCTCTTGGTATAAAGGCGACTTCGTGAAAGATGCTCAAGAAGGCCTAAAAAAAGTCGGGATGTTTACTGATGTGGTTGGTGAATTAGTACTCGAATCTGACAAAAAATCCCTTGGAAAATTTTTAAACAGGCTACTTGGACTTCCAGTGAGTTTGCAAAATGCCCTGTTTGAATACTTTACAGACACGATGGAAGCTGTTATAGATAAAGCGAAGAGAGAAGGACACTTTGATTTAGGGATTTTAGATGTAGCAACTAGTGATCAAACATTGAATAAGATATCAGTATATCGGTTTGTAAGGAAGCACGTAACTGGTAAGGCGGCTGCTGAGTTATACAAAGTAAGTGCCGAGCGTGGTATGTCTTGGGAGGAAGCAGAAAGATTATGGGAAAGAGCCAAATCTGATTCAAAATTTTATGTGTCTCCTTCTAGGAATGGTAAAAGAGAAGTTTTACTTGCTTTACTCGAAGAAAATTCAGGCAATGATGCTTCATTCTCAATTTACAGACCAAATTTAGGAAAGCAAGTACGAAAAGAAGTCTTGTCTTCTATTTTACGAAAGTATAGTATGGCAGATATAGATGATGCTAAAGAGCATTGGACATTAAGGTATAAAGCCTCAATAGATACTTGTTCACACAAATATTGGGGAGGATTTTGCAAGCGAAGTTTTTTAGGTGAATCGTGTGATGTGGGCTTAAGAAGAAAAATTTACTATATTTTGTCAGGTTCAGTTTTGAGTGTATGGAATAGAATTGAGGAGACTATATCAAAAGTCAGCAGGCTTCAAGTAGTTCGTGTCAAAACTACAGATGGAGAAAAAATAGTAGGAACACTTGTACCATCTTCTTGTGTTGGACAACTTATATCAACATTGTCGACTGATGCAGAGAAAGTTTCAAAAGAAGATTTTTGATAGTTTTATATTTATTAAGAAGAGACTTCATTGTTAAAATTTATAGTAATAATTATACATATTTATATATAGGTATTTGAAATATTTAATTTAAAAAAAAAAAAGAAACCTTGAATAAAATATAATTGTTTGACGAGTCAGTTTATGCACTACTATTAAATCAGTTTTACAAATAATTTATAAGTTTAATGTATCAAATACATTATCAATTTTTTTATTATACTTATAATACCTTTTTGTTGTTGGTGGATTGACAGTAAAGGTTTCTAGAATCAATTGTTAAAGTCATCTTTTTTTTTTTTTTTTTTTTTTTTTTTTTTTTTTAATTATTTATTTACCTATTAATTATTTATGGAATGAATAAATTTTGTTTGGCTGAAAAGAGTTTCATCTTTTACCAATGGGATTAACATCTGGAATTCATAAACAAAATGCAGTTTTAAAACATCTGCAATAATTTCCTAAATTAAATTTTGTTGATTTTTTTTCATTATGAACTAAAGCCATTTTTAATTTTTTTTTTCTACAACAGTTTGTTTATTTATAATAATAAATCGTAAATACTTATTCACTATGAAGTGAAAACAATCTTCAGAAGTATGTATTACGTACGGCAGAGAGTTCAACCATGCAAAACAGTGTGCTTGTAAGTTGATATATTTTTTTTTACAATTGAAAATTGTTTTACTATTGAAAAACAAATCTAAAGTTTTATCAGTAAAAGTAGAAAAAATTGTTTAAAACAATGTTTTGAATATTGAATGAATAAACCTTCAACAAAATTCAATTTTGTTAATTAATGTTCAGTAATAACATAATTTTGTAGATGCTAAGCAATCAACAAATAGAAAGGCGTCAACGGCCATATCCATGTTGAATAAACCGGTTCACGTGGATCACCAAAGTTTAGCAATGTCTAATGTGGCCAGTACCTGAATGGGTGACCGACCACGGGCTGTCTGCATTATAAAAATATAGCAACCTGTAGACAGCCAGACACTAATAGCTCAGTTTTTGATACACAGTAAAAGTAATAAATATATTTTATTTTCTGATTCGCACGAGGGGTGGTGGCATTTCTTTGAAAAAAGAGAAGGCGTCAGCCCTCCTTTTCAAACTGCAGAAGCTAATGCGCAATATTGAAGCCAGAACTCTATGATGGTATTTAAAAGATAGAGAGATCTTTAGAACAAATATTACAACTTTTCAGATATTCCCAATCCTATAACACTGTACCATGATAAATGATTGGAAAAAAGTACTACTTTCAAAAATGGCTTACAAATTCAATCAAAGTTTATCTCAATCCCAAAATAACTTATATTACAAAAAAATCCTTTAATTAGTAGTTATAATAACAGAAACTGTATATATTTTTAACAGGAAATTTTATTAATAATGAACCAGAACGTTTTATAAAAAAAAAATAATCTCTAAAACAATGTTTAAAGTTATAATAAAATTGACTAAATCATGGCAAATCTTCTATGAGAAAATAATTTTTTGATAAAAGGAATCGATAAGCATGCATTAGGTCTGGACTAGCTGATTACTTACTTGCATGATATTCTCCTTGAATATCAAGTGTTATCATAACGAAAAATTATTCTAATAAGTTATATTCAACTTTACTGAGGTATCAGTAGGTTCAAGAAATATTAATAACATAAATATAACTTTTAAGGAAAAACGCTACTACTCGAGTAGGTTATTTCTAACCAGGTTTTCCAACTTCAAACAAAGTGAAAACATTTTCTGTACTAAGAAGAATCTTAGTTCAGTTAACTTTAATGTGTATTTTTCTGGGTATTACACAGGCACTAATATAAACTCTTACATTTTATTATTGCGCTAATGATACCAGGTAAGTCTATTCTTAGTCTTTCCGATCTTCTAAAGTTATACATACACACTCATTGTTTTCTCTCAAACATACACACTCACTTATGTGTATAAATAGTGCATGGTTTTGCTTGCCATATTTTTGGTGAATAAAACCGGAGCATACCGAGGGGGGTCTGGATGGAATAACCCCCAGTAGAGCGGGAAAATGTTTAAAACATTCCAAGCAAAATAGTGAGTTTTAAGCCTCGCAAGTTACGGGAGTGGGGAATCTAGAACCCTTAATTGTTAGTCTATCCACGTTCTAAAAATAAAAAAAATAAAAATTCTGCTTCTTAATTTAGATTAAAAAAATCGCCCAGCCAAATGGAAGAGGGGCTGGCCGCTAGTAGCGCTGCCGCGCTGGAACTACTTACACAGCGCATTGTGAGCGTTGATCCAGCGTTTGCTTTACAGCTTTCAGTTACAACGCTTCTCACTTCTTTAACAATGTGGGCGGTAATCAAAAATGTTTTTTTTTGTTTCGTTTTTAACGGCGCATCAACTATTTGGCTATTAGCGCCGGCCGTCAAAAATGTTGATTGTAGAATAGAAACGGATTCTTAAAAACATAAATTCATTACTTTTTACACGTTACATTGATAAAACCGGGCGGGACAACGGGACAAGAGCAAGCAGTGTTGGGCAAAACTAACGCTAGTAAGCTAAACTAACGTTAGTTTTCCCTAACTAAAACTAAACTAATGTTATATTTTTAGTTTTAGTTTTAGTTTAGTTTTAGATTTGTATAATTATTAATCATATGGACTCCGTTTTTAGTAATGCAATTAGTTTAGTTTAGTAAAAGAGACCTAAATTTGTGATTTTAGTTTAGTTTTAGTTTTTAGTTAACTAATTTAGTTTATCAAAGAACATATGTTTCCAAATTACGAGAAAAAGCCAACATTTCTTATTCTTAAGCAAGTTCTATTAGTTTCAATAATTTACTTAATTATCGAAATAACATATGATTTATATTAATTCATGTTATTTTAGTAAAACTAAACTAAACTAAACTAAATTTTTAGTTTAGTTTTTAGTCAATTCCCAAAGATTTAGTTTTAGTTTTAGTTTAGTTAAAATCCATTAATTAGTAAAATTTTAGATTTAGTTTTTTTTAGGTTGCAATTTTTAGTTTAGTTTTAGTTTATTCCAAAAAGTGAATTTAGTTTTAATTTTAGTTTTAGTTTTTAGTTTTGCCCAAAATTGAGAGCAAGATACCGGGACTTATGGCAAGCCTATGTATGGCGCAGAATTAAAATTTTGTAGTACATAACAATATTTAAAACTGCTTGAGCACTCAACCGGACATAAACAGGAGATATGGTGTCGTTAATAATCTTTTGGATTTGACAATGAAAATAATTATTAAAGTAATCTTAATTTAGAAGAATATGGCCAAATGTTTAAATCCGTCATTTTTTGGTGCCCGAAAACAAAAATTTGTGCACAATTTTTCCGAAAGTAATTTGCTTGAATGATTGATGAAATATCTATAATCCATCAGTATTGCCGGGAAAAGATATTCATCATTGTCTCATCAATAACGGAGAAGTATAAAATCTCGAATGCACAATGCGATTGAATATTTTTGTCACTGGACACAGTTTCTTTTGGAACCACCATGGGCGTATATAGAAAATAATTTCGGGAGGGGCTGGGAAAATTTCGGGGGGGGGGGGGGCTGAGACCATTTCCGGTGCATGGAATACTAAAAATTTAGAGCTTGGAATAGTTTTAGGCAACTAAAACGCTATTACACGTAAAATAATTTTTTTTTATGAACTAAGAGATCTTATTTAATTTATTTTTAAGGGTTTTACGACAAGTTTTTACCATCAAATCAAAATTTTGGGAGGGGCTGCAGCCCCCCCCCCTTATATACGCCCTTGGGAACCACCTTTCCACTTTATGAATCGGGTTTTATTTATTACGGTTATCTGAATGTCCGGAGGTCACAAATTGATCTCACAAAAATTGACGAGACACTAAACGCTCTCCAGAAAACACATTTTTTGTTTATGTTTTCTTGTTGTTAATGGAGGACTATAATTTTGTGGAGGCGCCTTGTTCCTTCTAAAATCGCCTCTGAACAAGTCACAGTATTCAAGTCAAGTATATTTCTATGTATGGTTTGTTTTGCTAGTAATTCTACAGCTGTACTGATTTTAAGATATAAAGTCTCGGTAGTTATGTGTAGTCTTGCTAGTACGTATGTGTAGTTTTCATTATTTTTTATAGTTGGTTGTTTGTGATTGTATGTTGCTTATTAGGGTGGGCCGAAAAAACTCATTTTTTTATTTCGAAGTTGTAATAGTGCGGAAAAGTTGCGAATTATATAGAGAAATAAAAGGAAACAAAAATGATCAAAATCGGTTGACATCTTCCGTTCGCGCATAGGCTTTGAAATTTGGCAAAATATGAAAAATCTTCCTGTTTGCTACTATTTTTAAAATATTTGAATTTGATGATTTCGTAATATAATAGTTCTTAACGTCTTCGAATAGAGCCTAAACACATCGTGTTTTAATTTCGTTTAGATCAGTCGTGCATAGGGCTCAAAATTTGCCCAAATATTGAAACTTTCAAATTTTTAAGAGTTATTTTATGTATCTTTAATATACTTTTTTTTAAACGTAATATTTTTAGTGTTTCTATTTTTTAACATAAAAACATTGTGTTTTATTATGGTGTAAATAAATTAACAAATTTCGGCCGCAGAATGACGCCAATGCTACAGAAAAACTGCACCTCAAAAAAGATAGTTAGGCCAATGACATGATGGGCAATAACAGTTACCATGGGCATGATACATTTCCACTTGCTGTATATTTAACATGCTTCAATATTTATGTTAAAGAATACTTTTAGCGCGGTTACTCCCTATCTCCACAGGGGGAACCCGCTTATGAGGTTGACCTTCCGACGCAATCCGAAAATGCCAACTAGAAACTTTCACGTTTCAGACCCTATAGATCACGAAAATATAGGTGGTCCAAATTTATATATATATATATATATATATATATATATATATGTATATATTTTTGAGCTCTAGAAAGCTCAAAAATGGCCCGATTTTGATCAAATTCGGTACAAAAATCTGTCTTCTAATTTGAAAGGTCAAGTTCGTGAACCAGCAGAATCCGCCCACGGGAAGGGGTAGTGTTTGGGGCGAAATTCGCGCAAAAAAAAATCGTAACGCTTACGTTTTTGAGTTTATATGCTTGCAGGTACTTGTTTTATAAGTTCCTTAACATAAGAAAACAAATGAAACCATTTTTAAGGTGATATCTGTAACTGTTTCTGAAAAAAAGTTGAATCAATGTTTTTGTAAGTCATTATTTTTTTGTGAGTACTTAAAATCGCAGGATTCAATTGAAATATTTTCTACATCTTGGAAATTAATCCCAACTAAGATGTTTAAATTTTGGTTATATTTGGAGTTAAGGAAGTATGCGAAAAAAATTATTTTATTAATAGACATGAAAAGTTTTCGGATCTTCATACATTTTTCGTAAATATCTCGATAACGGTTGGGAAATCGTGGTAAGTGGATGGTGACCATTCGAATGCTTACTAAATTATCTAAAAAATGGTTCTGAAGCAATATTCGATAGGGCAACGTCAATCAGAGATATAAGCGCTTACAACTTAAAAGGTGTTTGTTTTGAAAGGATTTTTCTCTTTGTTTATCTCACTTTTTAATTGGTTGTTTCTTGTTTTAAATTGCATTTATCAGTAAAATTAGTATTGTAGTAAAATAAGCTAAGAAACGGTGAATGGTATTGGTAATAAGTTTGGAGTGGCTGTGGTAATCATGATGGCAGTGGCTAATCATGATGACGTAGTTTGTTTTGAATTCTCCTATCTATATAACCTTCCTCTTAGCCTCCAACTAAAGTTATCGTTATTTCTTATTTTATAGAAAGATTTAACCCTCGACAGAATGGAATTTTATTCGCCATGAAGCACATATTTACAGTTGATTATAACAGTAAAACGAATTTGCTAGTAAAACAAGATACTTAAAATGACAACGAATTTTTGGTTGTTTAGAATAGAGCCTTCTCAGCAGTAGTCAAAGAGTAAGTACGTTTTCAGTACATAATTGTATTGGCTTATACGGATTAAGAATTATCCGCTTCTGTGTAAGTTGGCTACTGTCAGTTTCCTGTGATTTGTGATGCTAATCTATTCCATTTCTTCGAGATGTACGTAACCGCGCTAAGATGATGCAGTTCCTGCGAGTCGGACTTTACCTTTTTAACAATAAAGTTACGTTTATAAAACAGAACAAAACATAGGTCTGTATAAATTACTGTTGTGTTAGTTGAACCTGTCCATTTTACTGTTCTCATTTTTTAACCCAATGGTACATTGAACGCGTTTTTGGTATTTCATAAATAATTAGTATTTAAATGAAATAGGCGTAGTATTTTTTCATATGAACTAATAAAGACGTTTCTTGTCATCTGGAGTCATGGCTAACAGTAAGTGTCCTGGAGGGCGAAAAAAACCATTCTGATCAATCACAGGGTCGACAGCATCAAGTAAACGTTTTGGCAAATACCTCATACATTGTTTTGCTTGGTAAACAAGTTTTGGGACGTCTGTAAAGTGTGTACTTGTTTTGATAGTAAATAATATTGGTATGTATGATTTCAATATAAACAAAACCAGTTCTTGAAGTTCCCAAGTCCACATGAGAACAGTAAAATGGACAGGTTCAACTAACACAACAGTAATTTATACAGACCTATGTTTTTTTCTATTTTATAAACGTAACTTTATTGTTAAAAAGTATTCTGTAACATAAATATTGAAGCTTGTTAAATATACAGCAAGTGGAAATGTATCATGCCCGTTCTAACTGTTATTGCCCATCATGTCATAGGCCTAACTATCTTTTTTGAGGTCCAGTTTTTCTGTAGCATTGGCGTCTTTCAGCGGCCGAAATTTAATTTATTTATACCATAATAAAACACAATGTTTTTATGTTCAAAAATAGAAACACAAAAAATATTACGTTTTAAAAAAAGTATATTAAAGATACATAAAATAACTCTTAAAAATTTGAAAGTTTCAATATTTGGGCAAATTTTGAGCCCTATGCACGACTGAAAGATATCAACTGATCTAAACCAAATTAAAACACAATGTGTTTAGGCTCTATTCGAAGACGTTAAAAACTATTATATTACGAAATCATCGAATTAAAATATTTTAAAAATAGTCGCAAAAAGATTTTTCATATTTTGCCAAATTTCAAAGCTTATGCGCGAACGGAAGATGTCAACCGAATTTGATCATTTTTGTTTCCTTTTATTTCTCTATATAATTCGCAACTTTTCCACACTATTACAACTTCGAAATAAAAAAAATGAGTTTTTTCGGCCCAAGTTATTGCTTATACTAGAGGTTGGTATTACGCCATAAATATATCGGTATATCCGATCAAAATGTAGGCATTTCTGGTTAGAATCGCTGAGTTGTGTAATTAATGCAGCAAGCACTCCCTTTTATAGTGAATCTAGGAATGGTAATTAAATGTAGGAATAGTTGGGAATATGTTTTTTTATTATTTCTTTATTTATTAAAATAACAAAAAAAAAACGGGGGGGGGGGGTCACGAAAACGGCATAACGGTAGGAGAGCTAACCGCTGTTGACGACCAGCCACTGCTAATTACGATTCCCTCCTTCCTTTTGAACATCCTCTCATGAATATTAATGCTGAAATGTTATTCTGGAAGCCTGGCACTCAGTTTTAAGGGATGTTTTCAATTCCCACCATTACTCGCCCAAGATTGGGTTTAATTTTTTGGAGTCGAATATGTAGCATCTGCTTTAATAAATTTCTGGGTAAAAGAAAACACCCCGATAGTGCTCCGCTGTGTAATGTCAGAAGCACACCAATGTACCTTACTCTTACGCCTTAAAGTGTTTCTTCAAGTCAATTCAGGAAGTTTTCATACGTCTAAGGGGACACCTACGTTGGACCCGATCCGATCCGATAGCCACCGATTGTCGGCCGTACGAACTTGTTTGTTTCTAGACCGATTTCGGACTGACGACGCAAATTGGCGTGAAACGACATACTGTGTTTCAAAAAGGTCTACAGCCTCTAAATCTTAACTGATTTAAATGCAATTTTTTTTTTTAAATAAAAGCTTATAAAATTTAGAACAACTTTTTTCAATTCAAAAGTTTGTTTTTTGTTCCCGTTGTTTATTAAATTACGTGGAAAGATGTTTATAACCACCGAGAATTATTTCTCGAGATCGACTCAAAACGATTCGCGATTGACCGTGTGTCCACCCCTGGTCTAGAGGCTTGATCCTCTGATTAATAAAGAGTCTGACCCAGTTGCTACATGATTTCAGGGCTTCTTGAGTATATATATATATATATATATATATATATATATATATATATATATATATATATATATATAATACAGGGTGTCCCAGACTAGATGTTCCAACTTGGAACATCTAGTCTCACTAGAAAAAGTTTCACTAATTTATCTCTGCAACCGTTTGAGATAAATTAGTGAAACTTTTTTCAATAGGTCGGGCTTTAAAAGTCCTAAAAGATGCATATCTTTCATGGCTTCATAATGAAGTGTGTCATAAATGCATATAATATTTTAGCATTTTTAGCTGCTTAATACTTTTTTCAAAAAGATATAAAATAACTAATTTTAACAGAAATGGGTACTTACGTATTAGCTCCAACGCATGTTAAAGATTGGGGTCCCGTTCAGAGATCTGGATCATGGAGAACGCATTTCTATTGGTCTATTCCTATGAGCAATTCTATTGGTCACTGTGTTTATAGTAACCGTATTTTCCCCTTTCTATTTAGAACGCAATTCATTTGTACACAGGTGTTTTTTATTTTGTTGTTACGCGATTTCCTAGTTTGTTGTTTGTTTTACCAGTTTGTTGTTTATTTTACCGAAAGAAAGGAAGCAGTGTTAAATTGCATATCGGTCCATTATCCACCGAAAAAACATCCTTGATCTATATTATCAACGAGTTGAATTGACTAGAGTCTATATAACTTTGAGCGAGCGGAAACGCATAGCAATTGTATAATTAACATAAGTACTACGGGTTTTCGCTCGCTCAAGGTTATATTGAAACTCTAGTAAACCCAAATCTTCGATAATCCCGTCGCCATATTGGCAAAATCAATTGACGCCTTGATCCAGATCTCTTAGAGCCGGTCATTTATTTAACTTGCGTTGAAGCTAATACGTAAGTACGCAGAAATTATAAGAAATGACTGCTTTTAATATAGCTGCATTAAAAATATTTTTTTTTTTAAATAAACACAATCTCTCCTTGTTCCCGTTAGAGTATTTACTTGAATACCTATTTCTCTGAACCTTAATTCCTAATCTTTTTTAGTTCTTACATAATTATTTATGTTAAGTTCAGCAGATAAGAAAATGATTAAAGTTCGTAGCTTTAATCCTTCCATTATTTTCGTCGTTTCGTTACCGACACTTAGTTAATATCGTTCCCATCGGACGCACAAACGGTGACACAATTCTTGAATGCTTCTTAAATTCGTTTCTAAATTTAAGATAAATAATGAAGCGCGTCAAAACACATTCAGCGCGTGTTTGAATACCTTCATGCTCGTGACGACTAATTGCTACTTCCAAGACTTAATCTCAGCTCTAGAATGCTTAATGTTGGTCAACATGAAATATGAGTAGAGCGTGCAGTAGGTCTTTCATTCTGCGACTGTGATTTCTGTAATCTGGCAGTATTTTCCTCTATCGCCTTGGTCTCATTTGGGATTCCGACCCTTTAACGGCAATCATAATCAGTGGTTTTATTCTTTAATTGAAATATTTATTAATTATTATTTTATTTTAAAATTATTTCAAGGTTAAAACTCGTCGCATGGTGCCATTAACTGAGTCTTCTCTGTTGAAGTGTTATCAATTTTCAAAAGAGAAAATCGCACAATAGCGAGCTCTAAAAAATAAATAAATAAAGTGTTATAATCTTTCATCACATTCCGAAATTTTTTTAACTTTTTCTCAATCCTACGTTGAGATAAAAATATGCATTATATGATTGTGACCCTTGCTCTCAACTCTGTCTTGTAAAATGGCAGGTCATATATTATTAAAAAAAAAAAAAAAAAAAAAAAAAAAACTTCAATTTCTTATATATTTCCAAAAGAAAACCTTTTATAGTGAGGTCATTAGAAGATAGAAGGAATTCAATTATGAGAGAATATTCAATTCTTAAAAACTAATTCACCGACTCACCTTGGAACATAAGGATTGGCTTGACACTAACGACAGACCGACTTCCACATTATTTTACAAAAATACAATCAACACCACAATTTAAAAAAATAAAAATCCATGAACAATATACACTTGTACTAACGGATCCATGACGAACTCTGGAACAGGATCAGCTGGCATTATAAAAGGTAATACTTCTGGAATCAAACTACAGCAACAGACCACTACAGCTGAACTCTACGGAAAACAAAGTCAAAAATATTAGCCTCTTTTGGATACCTGGGCACGAAGGCATGAAAATGAGTACAGCTGTGGAAATACAGGCAAATCTGGCTACAAACCGACGGACTAATACATCTGGCCGAAACTAACTGATTCTTCCATTCTAATAAGTACTTTTAAAATTCTAAATTATTCCAAAAAATGTTGCATAATATAATGCTGTATTTTATTTTGAGGGCCCAGTTAAGAGGGCCAGTGGAAGGGAGTAACTCAGTTGAATGAGGACCGGGGCCCCATACTTGGCTAGGGGATAATCCATCTTCCGTGACGTTCTTTAATCTACGAGAATCTGTGCGGGAGTTCATATTTCGCTCTGAGTATTTCATTTTATCCAATTTAAATTCTATTCCTTCCAAAATAAAAGGGACTTTTTAGCACTTTTCGAGGGAATATAGTTTTTTTGGATGACAGATTTGACTAAAGCAAGCTCTTCAATGAACACCGAGATGAAGTTAATGATGATGAAAACGTCGAAGCAAATTGTTATGGAGAATTTTTGAATCACTATTGGAGAAGTAACTGAGGATATCTGCATACGTACCGTTGTTTTGAGGACGAAATTTGTGCACTACGTAGCGAAATTGCTACATTTTGACCAAAAGAATCTTCGCATTAGCATCGCTTAAGAGCTGTTGAATGACATTAACGGATCCTTATTCGCTAAAGAGGCTCACAACTGGTGGGGAAAGCATGGAAGCAGCCACAAGAGCCAAGTTCGATCAAACGTGAAAGTTTTTCTCACTGTCTTCTTCGATTATCATGGAATGGTTCAACATGAGTTCTTACCAGAATGTCTTCCGATTAACAAGGAATATAACTTCCAAGTTACTCTTGAATCATTACGATGATACGCCCGAATTTCTGGTGAAACGATTCATGGTTTTTGTAACATGAGAATGCATATGCTCGCACAGAAAAAGCAATGTGATCACGCCTAAGCAACTTTTGTCGCTGGACTTGCCCCCCTGCGACGTTTTCGTGTTCCCAAAACCTTCTAAAGACCGCGCTTTGCCACGATTGGTGAGATAAAGACCGCATCGCTAGAAGGGCTATAGACTATACCAAAAAGCGAATATCAGGACGAGAGAGAGGGAGGGAGAGGATTTTTAAACGAGTCGCACGATCTGTAATCCATTTTTTCAAGAATAACTGTTTTTATATCCTAATAACAATATAATGACCCTTTTTATGTCTTGTTCCAGCAGAAAATGTTTAGCAGAAAGGTAATAATCGGAAGGAGCGCTGTCAGGGGAGTAAGTTCAGTAAGTTTTGCCAAGTACATAAAGAGATGCTAGAAAATAGTTTTATTGAGTGACATTACGTAACTATAATATACTATTTTTACGTAATTATTGAAAGAAGGTTTTAATGTTACAACCAGTCAATTATTTCGGGCTTATGATTCCAATTGTAAACCCCGAGACCTCAAGATAAAAGGCTTAAATCACTGCTGTAGAAGAATTTAATACAAATTCATTAAGACCTTTTCTTTTGCTGCTTTGAAGCAAGAATCAAAGGAATTCCAGGTACTTGAAGATTATTTTACCTCTGGGCAAATTTTAGAAAGAAATTGCATTGAAGAAATGCTCTTTACACATAAAAAGAATATTCTTGTTTGAATATTCAATTTTTTTAAATAATTAATCCGAAGCCTCATTATAAAATGTACAAAACATTAAAAATTGTATAACTAAAATTGTGTAATAAAATTTTAAGATATTGAAGAATTCCTGTAAAATGAGGTATTTCAAGATTTTGGACAACATTTTTGTTTTTAAAGTGCTTCGACTGCGTCATAGACACCCGTATTGGTCAACTCCCTCCAACTGTGTTATTTTTTACACAAATCATTTTCCTTTAATTTTTATTTTACTGATTTATTCAGAACAATGTAAAGTTTGAAAATGTTACAATGGAGGGATGTAGCTATTAAAATTGCATTCATGTCAAATTTTATTTTTTTGTAAAGGTAGTTCAACCACGCGGGTCATCGTTTCCTATATAAATCTGTTGAATGTATTAGATACCTAGTCAATGAACTTTTTGCCTTTTGACTTATATTCACTTGATGTGTAGAGTTTTAATTTTGGTACCTCCAGTTCCAGGTGAGCTGGAGTAGCTCCTTCCAGTGGAACGGACGCTGACTGTCTGGAGCTGGAGGGAGGTCCTTGGATGCGCAATGCGGCCCAACATGCGCGGAACCAGGCAGTCTCGCAGCAACACCGAGCCAGCCCACAGCGCTATCTTCCTCTATCACGGTACGTAGACGAGATCAAACAACGAATGCTTTAATCATACCTTTCCTTATAATATAACTAAAAACTAAACAAATTATAATTCATTAAAAATAATTTATCATTCCTATAAATTTTCCTTGTTTCCTTACATATTTCAGCGTTTACATTCTATTTTCATATGATTTTTTTTTCTGTTATCAAGCACAGATTTTCATGGAAAATGTTTTCAGAATGAGAAATATAAAAATATCTGTGTGTTACTTCCAACTATTTCAATCATTTGAGTTATTAGAAATATGAATAAGGATAAAAACTTAGAGAATTTAAGAAGATAAATAAAGGGTTTAAATTGAACAAGTAGGTATTAAGCAATAATGATGGATAAGTTAAAGGCTATTTTTTTTTATAGCTAAGCTTGTTTTTTTCTTATCCTACCCAAATCTGCGTTACTGATCGATTTATAAAATTTAGCAACTTATTATTTAATTTGCTAACTTAACATATAAAAACCTTTCAGCAATGGAATTACCGTCTGCCGTTAATAGGATAGTAATTTTTATTTATTTTTTATGCAAACCATGGTTCTTCTTTGGATGTCATTAACTACAAATAAAATAATTTATCACAATCTTCTAGGATAACTAAACTAATATAAAATTAGTTCAACTAATAAGAACATAGTAACTTCTCTATCCTATTTTAGATTTATTAAGTAATATCTCAATAATTTCATATATCGTCGATACAAAAGCAAACTAACGAATATGAAAAAATGCATCTTTCATTGTCCATCTTTAATAATTTCTGCTGGACTTATTTACGGCAAATACTTCAATCTGACTTCACTCTATTAAAGGGAAAATATTCCACTATCAAAAGGTCAAATCTGCCGAATATTTGACTGTCCAAAAAAAAGGTATGAATAAATACCTTTCCACTCTGAAAAGTGGTGATTTTAATATTCGTTAGTTTGCTTTTGTATATCGACGATATGATGTAATTATTATTTACAAAAATAGATTATTATTGTACGTACATACACTTTTCAGAAATATATATATATATATATATATATATATACATATATATATATATTGTAATATATAAGTGCTATAAAGACATAATACACTATAATTTTGGATGAAAAATACTATTAACTAAGACATTTACTAAATTAATTAAATATTGGATAAGTGTTACAGATTCAAGGGTACTCACTATCAATGTCAAATAGTTATATACACAGAAAAAAATTCTAAATTTATACACACACTATTACTGTCAATTATTTGTAAGAAATTACAATAGAAACTACAAGAAAATACATACATACCATTACTCTCAAATATTTTCACAAATTGCCTAATGGAAAGTGTTTAAAAACTATCAAAGTCAAATAGTTACACACCCAAAAATCTGTACTTTTAGCATACAGAGGAATGCAAATTAAATAGTTATAAACCAACGCCCAAACTTTACATACGTATATAAGAATTAAATAGTTTTTTGTTTTTTTTTTAACGCGGCGCATCAACTATTTGGCTATTAGCCAACTACGGGCTATCTACAGGTTGCCACCCTTTTTTTAATGCCAACACCACGTGGTCGGTCACCCATTCAGGTACTGATCACGCCCGACGTTGCTTAACTTCGGTGATCTACGGGAACCGATGTATTCAACGTGGCTATGGCCGTTGACCCTGAGATCTTGTAACACATCTAAATGGGAATATTATAGAATGTATAATAATAATACTGTGAAAATTGTTGTGGGGTAAGATCCACGTATATTAAATAGACGCCTTATATAATAAAAAATAATAATGAAGAAATTATTGGAAAACAATAACCTTAAAACAATTTATTCTTTTTTTTTTTTCAATGTATAAATCTCCGATTCATTCGTTTCATGAATGAGTCCAGCGCTTGACTCGGTTTCAGCTGAAGTAGACCTTCAACTGAAATAAAACCTTCACGATTCCAACATATAAAAATAAACATAATTCAGGAACTGTTTTAATATAGAATATATATATATAAAAAAAAAAAAAACATTGGCAGCAAACTTGTAGAATTATGTAAGTTTAATTATATTATTAATAGAACATTGGACAACTGCCTAACGTATCTATAATTAGATGTACTCTGGCAGTAATTACAAAGTCAATCATCTCATGATTAGGATGCAAAACACTCCCTTCCATGGAGATATTTTCGTAGGTTAGGATTTTTTTAAAAATTAAACTACTTAATTTGTGGTATTTTCATCCAAACTTCCCTTAATATTTGTCATCCATGCCCGGTTCTAATCTAGAGAAAATTGCGGGATATGATCTCTAAAGTTTGCAAACTTTGACAATCTTGCATAAATTGTGGGATATGTTCTCTGCATTTAATGACATATATTACCATGCTTAAATTGCGGAAAGGCTTTTCTACAGGCTGTAAACTTTTTCAGATTAGAATAAATTACGGGACACATCATTGCAGCCTAGAAACTGTTTCTGGAAAGGTTCCCCATAGTTTGCATAAAGTGCGAGATTGGTGCTGTGGAGGATATCACAGGTTGCAGAATGCGCTTCATCAGCTTGCAGCCTTTTTTATTTTTTATAAATAGTTGGATGGGTTTCCCTCCAAGCTGGAAAACTAATCAACAAATCACGTAATCAATTAGTTGATTAGATTGAATGTTGGACAATGGCAGGCAGTACCTAAATGTGAGTGCACAAAACTGAACAGCACCTTTTGCAATTTGCTGAAAAACCGGTAATGTTCAAGCTAACTACTGAAGTTTTAAAGCCTCTAGTTCATTAGATCATGCAGGCACAATTATGAAAGTTCGGAGAGAAATCGTCCATGAAAACGTTTATTTTTTTTTTTTACTTAAGGGCTTCGCTTCTAAATTTATGTTATACAAAAATAAAAATACGCTGTTTGATTAGAGAAATTTTTATGAGTAATTTTCTGTAAAATGTATATATAATATTTGAAATACATTAAAAAGAATGGGAAGATGTTGATAATCCAAGGAACGTCATCTGTAGGAAGTTAGAACGTTCTGTGGTTTCTGATATTTCATAATGGCTTTCACTTATTTCTATTTGAGTAGATCTCTTCCTTGTCTTACCTCTGGATCTAGAAACTTGAGATCCCTGACGTTTAGCTTCACATTTCACGGGGCCATGGACAAACCAAACACATGTCGAGTCTTCTTAAAATACTTCTTTCTAGTTTTTTTGCGTGTTATGCGTAGCTTGTCAACAAATGCATATGGAAGGTTTTGGAACAGTAATATTTATTGTATTCATTTTGGGACGAAAAATGATAAATTTTGCAGAATGATTATTTCTGCTCGTCCTGATTTATATATAAACCCGGCAGTGGGAATGTAAAAATTTGTCACGCCGGTGGGAGCGTTGGGTCAATTTAATCCGCTTTTTTTGTTTTGTTTTTTACGCCGCGGCGCTTCAACAACTAGGCCATTAGCGCCGACATCCAGGGTGCAGCGAGGAAGTTTCCCAACGAGCCGTGGGATGAGGAAATTCCTGCCGGCGCGCCGGTGGGGATCGAACCCACCATCTCCCGCTTATGAATCCAAGGCGCTAGCCACTAGACCACGGGAGACCCCATTACATAGTAATAAAATTATTTTATTTTCAAGTTAAACATTGCTTTATATCCTAATCTAAAATGTATCAGATTATAAACGCCTATATTTTACAGTTTCTTTAAAAATAATTTCTTTGAAAAATGCAGGTCTATAACAAAAGTATGGACATATAAAATCATCTTAATTGATCAAATAATGGAATAATATGTCTGCGTGGTTTAAATAAACACAGCTTAAGCATTTTGCAATAATTCTGGGACTTGTTGCCCTTGCAATCAATACACCTCTTTTTCTGGGGTTCGGGTGACCCTTCTTTGGGGGCTCAAACTTTAAGCACTAAAGTTCAAATATTTGTTGGTGTCTCTGATCATTACTTTTTCTTTGGTTTATATTTCCCCTAAAAATAGACCAATTGAGCATTTAAACTCAATTAGAGTCATTTGTCATTATAGTAACTACTTCAGCTTAGTGAATTACTTATTCCAATCTTGACAAAATGTTTTAGGAGCTCAGTTATGAATTCAGTGTACTTCGGATCTGACAAATTTGAAATACTTTTTAGATGAGCTGGCCATGTTGTAAAAGCATCAATTTTGTGTGAACGTTGGGTCAGCTTGACCTATCAACAACTTTGAGGGGGAATAAAAAACAAAGTTTCTGTGATAAACATAACTTTATGAGTGTTAGCTGTTTAGCTTGAAGGTAGACTGGCAATACGATTTTACGAAAATACAACTTTTTATAGAGGTCACTGGGTCAGATTGACACTGCCGCGTTAAGGTGGGTCGATGAATATTTAAACACATTTTTCAATAAAACATTCATAATGAGACATCAGCAGCTGCTTCTTGTCAGTGAATCGCTTTGTTTCTCCATGTTTAATAAAAAAGAAAAATAACAAAAAGTCATAACCTAAAATTAATTAATAAAAAGTGAAATAATACGATATATTAGATCTTTCATTACAGAGGAGCGTAATGTGTTCTCGACCATTTATATCTCCGTGAAGTAGGCAGTCAATAATGGGGATTGTTGGAATGTTTGAGGAAATTCCTAGACTCAGCGGAACTATTTCGCTATTCGGATGCTGGCGATTCGAGAAGTAAATCGATGAATAGAGGAAGGAAGACATGAAGCTCTCGATTCACAATTCCTTTGATTCAGAAACTTCAACAGACTCTTAACATCTTCAGAGTATTGGCAAAAGTGAAACCATCAGCTGGTCCAAATTCTGAATTAATCTTGGCGAAGAAGAAAAGTCGACCTTCCTAACATTAAGTTATGGACAAATTACCAACCGCAACCCTGGAAGAATGCAGAGGTTATCCCAATCCCCCCAAAAAAGGCGAGCCTGTCTTTTTCGTTACTAGCTATAGGCCTATTGCTCTTACTAGCGACTTAAGAAAGCTTCCTGAAAGGATAGTTGCAAATAGACTCACTGTCTTTGAAAAGCAGCAATTTATCCTTGTATGTCATGATTCCTGTGTGATATCACATATGATTATTTTCGAAACCGTCTATATTATTGTAAGACATTGGATGCATAACTGCTAGCGTTAGAAGTGATACAAGTGCACCTGTTAACAGGCGATGCAGTAGTATGTAGGTGGCTAAAGGAGGGCTGGTTTCAATCCATCAATCTAATCTTGTCGTTTAGAATGGATACAGCTTTGCACTCGAGTTCTTCTTGATGCGTGATGAGTGGAAACACTTATACCCTTTCTACAATTTCACCAAAGTTGCGAAGCCTTTAAAAATAAATAAACAAATACAATTTCCAGCGTTCCTTTTCAATGTCCTATGCACATACAGAAGAACTTATGATAATAATGATTCTGCAGTGGTTTATGTTTTTGTTTTAGTGTTTTGAGTAAACATTTACCCTCAGGAACACGTCATCGTCAACTGAATATATTATTCACTTTAGTTGCTTTAAACATATTTCTAAAATTGATAAATATTTCTATCTTCACTGGCGTTAAATGCTAAATATCTGACACGCTCCCCCCCCCCAAAAAAAGTCTACCTAAAATTAGGTTATTGGAAAATTAATTTAATTTATGATCTTCGTCGTTTTCAAATGGAATTGAAAAATTTAGAGAAGGTTTATATCGATCTGTTTAATTATTTTATAAATTTAATTTCCACGCAAAAACATTAAGAAGTCCGAAAAAAAAAGGGAAACAAAAAAATATAAAAAATTCCAACTTTAAGATTTGGTCAAATTTCACGAGGCATTAAATTATATGAAAACGCGCTAAGATTACGCAGTTACTGCAAGTTGACTTTTAAACATAAATATATCTAAATTCATTCAGATCATAGGAGGCATCGGGTCATTAAAGCAGTCATCCTTTCTTCAAACTAATTTATTTATAAAACCCTACATTTTTCATGAATTTTTTCCCACCTCTTCACAGTGTAACGAAGCAGTGGAGATTATGGACAAAAATCATTAACCACTAGTTATTTTCAAATAAACATTTTTATTAATTGAAATCAACTCAAAACAAGGTAACAATAGTATAATAATGTATACTATACGGATATAATAATATTAATTGTAATATTAATAGAAATAATATAGCAAGTAATAATATTATTAATAACAATATAATATAACTGTAACATATAATGTAGTAATAAACTCTTGTTTATGTCTGCGTCTAAGGAAGCCAGAAGGGCCATCAGAACGAGAATATCTATTTTCTTGATAAAAATTAATAACAATTTCTTTTAAGTTGATATATTGTTTCAACCAGTATTTATATAAGAGTTTTTTTTTCTGCGGTGAACACGTTCCCACATTTTTTACATTTAATATAAGACTTAACTGGCAGTCTTTCTATTATTGCTTAATATTTCTTTAGAAGCATCCTGCAGATCAAATTGAATCATTTGCCCGAGGATTGATACTGTTTTCTTGGATTATCCACATTTTTTCAAATTTGGAAGAAAAAACAAATTGATGGATCTAAAAATAAAACTCTTTGGAATCGGCAAATTTCGGCAAACTAAATTGCTGTCAGTACATTATACTTGAGGTAAAATTTAAGCTCTAAAAAACTTGGGATGCTTTCAGATGAAGTTTTTTTGCTATGGTCTATCAAAATTTTGTACTCAAGAAAAATTTCAAAGATCAATGAAGAATAATTCAGGATAAATAATAAGGGAGTAATTACCCATAATCAATTATATCAGATAAAAAAGGAATAGTTTTGACGTAATTTCTTTCGGATGACTTAATGAAAACACGGTCCTATCTTCAACGAGAGATGTTCAAACTAATTGTTTGTATAAAGCAGATTTTGAAGACTTTGTCTTGTTTATAATGGTGCTAAAGTGTTGTTGATCAAAATAAAACTAATATTTATTAGTTTTATACGATTTTAATTCCTTGAATAGTTTCTAAACTTAGCTAGAGGATTAAAAATTAAATATAAGAAAACAAAAATTCAGGTTTTTGTCCATTGGACGTTACACTGTGCTCTTGCTAGAAAGTCTTCTCGTTACCATGTACTCACTCTAGAGTCTGGACTAAGTTTTACGCGAGTACATGGTGACGAGAGGACTTCCTAGCAAGAAGTGAACATGAAGAGGTCGAAAACATGCACGAAACATTTTGGGTCATCTGCAAGCATAAATAATATATATATATATATATATATATATATATATATATATATATATATATATATATATTATTTATGCGGGTTCATTTTCAATAAATTCAGCCCTTTCTGATAGCCCGATCCATTAAGCAAAAAGTTATTTTGAATTCAGTAGCAAATTTCTGTTTATCGTCTTGAAACTTTGTTTTCTGTTGTTGGATTGTAAATTTCTTGAGAATTGACTATCTTCTTTAAGTTTATTCTAAATTGCGTCAGGCTGAATTCCGTTTTCCCAGAAAGAAGTGAAAGTTAAGTCCTAACTTTTAGGGAATGTGAGAATACTAAAGGAACCTTTTAGTGCGACAGCTCTCTCTGTTTCCTTATTTAAAACTTATCTGAACGAAGTAAATCAAGTATTTTAGACTTATTTTTCCTTGAGATTTAAAAATTGATCTAAAAAGAATAAAATGTTTTTTGTGTTACTTTCAATTTGAGAGTAATAATAATGCATTCGTTTTTTTTTTTAAAGATAATAAATGAATAGTTGAAGGAATACTAACAATGTAGAACTAGGAATAGTTTTAAGCAACTAAAACGCTATTACATCTAAAATAAAATATTTTTTATGAACTAAGTGATCTTATTTAATTTATTTTTAAGGGTTTTACGACAAGTTTTTACCATCAAATCAAAATTTCGGGGGGGGGGGGCTGCAGCCCCTTCAGCCCCCCCACCCTTATATACGCCCATGGTATCGCCTTCTACGAGAGCAGACCTATGCTTAACATTGAGAAGGCTGCCACAGAGTTCTCATAGTGGCAGTGTTAGAATAGAGGTGTGTGACAGAAAAGTCATTCAGAATAATGAATAACGAATAAATCAGTTATTTCATTCTGAATAATGAATAATTTTTCATCCATTATTCATTCAATTCAATGAATAACGTAACTTTTTATTTTTATTCATTATTGAATAACAATGATTTATTGAATGAAAATTTGTATTGATTAAAAATGAGTTAGTGAATGAAAGTTTTTATTGAATGAATGTTATTTATTCGAATGAAACAATTTAATGGATGAAATTGATTTATTTGACTGACATTTTTTGTTAAATACAAGTGATTTATTTTAACAATATTTTCTAATAAAAATGACTAAGTTCATTAAACTTTTTCTTAGTTTTAATGAAAATTATTTATTTAAGTGATATTGCTTACTGAACTTAAAAAATCTGAGTTAGTCAAATAATTAGTTATTGATTAAATAATAAAAAAATCAGTCAATGAATAACTGAATAAATGAATAAGTTTGTATTCAATAAAAATTTATTGAATATTGAGCCCACCCTGTTATTCATAGAATAAATAAATAATCAGTGGATGAATAATTTATTGAATGAATAAATTCTTATTCAATAAAAATGTATTTGAATGATTATTGAATAAAACAAATTATTGAATAATGCCCTACTCTGGGTAGTGGTCGTCGCTTATCTGCCACATCCGTCAATCGAGAATGAGCTATTCTTAGTCACGTTAACACCACCTCCCCTTTTCTCGATGTTCTTTAAAAATAAGTCTTAATTATTGTATTCTACTTGCGACAGAAGTTTAATCATTTTTTCAAAAAAATCTTTAATATGGAGTGGCATGTTGTGAACATCTGCTGAGACGGACGATCCTGTGAGAGTTATTTGCTTAAAATCTTTTTGAATAAGGGATTGGTACAAACCTTTTCTTTAAGGGTAATTACTATAGGAATCAATACATACTGATATCCTTCCATCTTAGAGTACATAGTTTTTTATAATATTTCCTGAGATAATAATTTATTTTGTAATAGACAAATAAAAACATAATACCTCCTCGTTATATTAAAAAAATAAATAAATCGATTGTACACAGATAGAATTTTAGATTAGAAATATTTAGATTAGAAATGTAAAATTCTATTCAAAGCCGCTTGCCGGCTGGCCGGATTTTCCAACTATTTCCTCGCTCTTCGCCGTTCCGTTATTAGGACTTAGCTGTCTGAAAAGCCGTTATTCCCGCTAGGAAAGCCTCGCTCAGAAATATATATAACCCTGCTTCATATTCTATATGCATATATGTTGTACATACTATGTAGAAATTTTATATCTTAGGTTATATTTGTTCACAAATATATTTAATAGTTAATTATCATTTTAAACTGCGACAGAAGAGGTAGTTTTAACTCGACTACGAATTGCCCTTTCTGTACTTACCCACGAAAAGATTATGACTAAAGTCATATCAACGCGTGGACAATTACAGACTGCCAATAGCTAGAACAATTTCATATACCTACTCATCCTTTCATTACTTTTGAGAGATGGTGTGATTCACATGTCATTTATACACTTACAAACTACACATATCGACAAAATTATCTATATATATATATATATATATATATATATATATATATATATATATATATATATATATAAATCACCCGTCCGTTTGTCCGTCTGTTTGTTCCTTATACAAATCCACACCGTTTGACCAATTTGTACCAAACTTGGCAAACATGTACTTTTTGATACAGGAAATCTCCTAGGCTAGCTCAAAATCTTCTAGGCTTCACAGTTCGGAAGTAACGAGTTCGAAACTGTCAAATACAGAAGAGCGAATTCTCAGAAATCGCCATATTCTTTCCAGTGTTGCCTAGGTGGAGATTAGCAAGCCACCAAAACTTTCTTCTTTTATTGTGAGCAAAACTTTTCAGTTTTAACCTTTGTATGTTTACCTAAATTATAGCCTTATATTCTTAGACTAATATATATTAATAAATAATTTGAAATATTAAGTTTTTGATCTGTTGACTTTCCAGTTGCCATTTTCTTTCCAGTGTTGCCTAGGTAGAGATTAGCAAGCCAACAAAACTTCCTTTTTTTTTCTTTCTTTTTTTTTTTTTGAGAAAGGTTTTTCTTTTGCGAACAAAAGTTTTCATTTATAAACTTTGTTTGTTTATCTAAATTATAGCCTTATATTCTCAGAATTTGGACAAATAATATCATATAAGATTAATGTTCTCATTTCTTTTGAAGAAGTAGGTCAACACTGGGTTCCTAGAAGCCATTAACCAACTTTTTTTTAAGTTTGATATGTTTCCATAGTTGATTTTTTTTATTTAAAAATTGCATTTTATCACATGCATTTGCTTAACAAAAACTATGTCTTCAACATTGTCCCATGGATCTGCACGTAACTTTAATAATTTAAATATTTTTAGTTCTTTACCATACCACCTAAAATCATCTGTATGTGACATACAAAAATTTTGTGTTTATCTAAATTATAGCCTTATATTCTCAGAATTTCGACTAATATCATACATTAGTAAGTAATTTGAAATATTAAGTTATTGATCTGTTGACTTGCTGGTTCCCGTTTTCCATAGTTGATTTTTTTATTTGCAAATTGCATTTTATCACATGCATTTGCTTAACAAAAACTTTGTCTTCAACATTATCCCATGGATCTGCACGTAACTTTAATAATTTAAATACTTTTAGTTCTTTACCATACCACCTAAAATCATCTGTATGTGACATGATATTTAAACATTTGGGTCATTCCATGACAAATCAACCCAAAAAAATAGGATTTGACATCCATGATCTCAGATTTTAATGAAACTTGGCATGTTCGTTCCTTTCATGAATATAAGTAAGAATATAAAATAGATTTGCTCATACTCAAATATTTATTTTTATGCCTTGCTAAAGTATTTGAAATTTTGCAGTTATCATCGATTGGACAAAGGAAGTGCACTTAGTTCTAGATTATAAATCATACCTATCGACCAATGTTGATGACATTTTCTATGACAATACTTCAATAAATATGGAAGCCAGAAAGAAAAATAATATAAGCATAAAGTTACTACAAATGTTCTGAAAAAATCCTGAAGTGTTAAAATGCATTTTATAAAAATTAAATATGGCGTTCCACACTAAGTGGAATATCATCAAACGATAAAAAGAAAATCTCTAAAATATTTTTTTATTATAATTCTAAAAGGTATACACTATCAAATGAAAAAATAAAATGTATGGCTTTTTCACTCTTTAATTTTTTTTCCGTTAAATACAAAAAATTGTTCAATTAAAATTTTAGCTAACAATATATTATTTTTTATAATATAGCGATTTAATTTTAAAAACTATAAAAAATAACCACTGTTACCCAAAGTTACAAACAGGTTTTGTTGAGTACAGTCAATGGGTTTCGGTTGATCGAAGTGAAATGTTCAGGTGTTCCAGCACAGTTGATGAGGTTATTGATAAATTAATAGAAAAACTGAACAAATTAATACCGCATTCATAGCTACATTGATAAATCACAACCTTCTTCAAAAATTCGAAGAATGTAGCCTCTCCAAATTCAGCGGTTATCTCAATGGATTTTAGTGAAAACTACCATTGGACCTTACATTCATGCAAAATCACCCTGTAATGATTTACTATAAGGATAAAAGCAATGAAAAACTACTTTTATCACTTTGTATCAATTCAATTTCAATTTATTTATTTGCTTTTGAGTTACAACTTATAGCACTTATATAATTCCGTTAGTTACTACGTTAGTAATATTAAATTATTCATAGGTGAGGTTACAAAAATAAAACACTAACATAAAACATTAACACAATGTAAGTTCTTTTCTTATATAATATAATTATTCTTAAATATAATTTCTTTTCTTAAATATAATTATGTGAAATAAAAAATAAAAAAAAAATATACATGAAGTAATTAAAATAAAATAGATATCTCTTCTTAGCTCTTATTTAAATTAAATAATATTTAATAGTAATAGTTTTTTTTATTTATTATACTACAATTATTACTAAATTATTCTTTATTTACATTTTAATCTTTCAGAATTTCTGACCTTAGTTGTAAGATCTTCAAAATATAGCTGGCAAATCTGACAAACGTTTCTTTGCTATTACTATTGAGAATTGCAAGAAATGTATTCTCTTCAGCGGGTGGAATGGTAGATGGGAATAATGGTTGTCGAATGTTGTCATAAGCAGGACAGTAGAGTAGGATGTGGTATATGGTTTCTTCAGCTATACTATTACATAGAGTGCACAAGAGTCTGGGGTTGATGGTGTGTTTGATGGACTTGGATGAGAATTTTATGGCGTATTTGCTGGATGTTCTGAGTTGGATAATTATTTTGAGAATGGGAAATGGTATGTCTAGTAGCAAATAGTTTTGAGGAACACCGGGAATTATTGAAAGATTTTTATAGAAACAGCTGAAGTTTGAGTTTTGTTTTTTAGACAAATCATTTTTTATTAGATTGTCTTTGTATTTAGTTGTTATCGCGTTTAGATTGTTCTCAATAATATTTGAATTTTGGGTTAACCAGATATTTTGAAAATCACCGTTAAAGATTTGTTTAATTTGGGTTACCCAGTTGTACTTAGATTTATTTGATGATTCTTGATCTAGTAAATAGAGCCTGTTATAGCAGAGCCTGGGTAGCCTGTCGCCCTCCATTCTAAGTAGTTTTACTAACCAAGACACAGCAGCTTTAATGACCTGGCTACTTGCATAGTCGGATCCAGTTTCTAGCCTTACAATGTGACTAGGAGTTGTTTTGATGAGGTCACATAGTCTTTTGTAGAAATTGGTTTCTGGCCGTTCTATATGATCTAGATATCTCAGACCCCATATTTCAGCTCCACATAATAGAACTGATTTAGTCAGTGCTTGGAATATTTTCTGGGTTGTGTGCCAGTGATGGGATTTTGCTCTAGTTAAAATTTTAAATACCGAGCCACATGCCGATTTAAATTTTGAAACAGCATAGTTAGTCGAATCTAAAAATAATCCAGAGGTTGTGAATTTTACACCCAGATATACAAAACCCTTCACCTGACTGATCTCAACACCTCTGTAATAACATTTAATTGGATGATTGCGCGGCCTCCCTCTATGGAAGTGTAAGATCTGCGATTTAAGAGAGTTGACAATGAGATCATTTTTTACACAATATTTTTCCAGAATCCTTAACTTTGAGTTCAAATCGACTGGGTTGTCAGAGAGAATTATCAGGTCATCTGCGTATAGAAGTAACAATACTTCGTTGTAGCCATCAATGCTAAGACCTGAAGCACCTTGGCTTTTGAAGAAGTTATTAATATCGTATAAAAATAATGAGAATAAATATGGACTTAAGACCTCTCCTTGTATTACTCCTTTCGTAGCTTTTATATATTTGGAACATTCGCCTTTTGAAACTAATTGGAAATTAGTCTTCTCATACAAATGTTTCAACAGTCTTATTATTTTTGGACTTAGACCTAGATCATGCAGCTTATACCATAATTTCAACCGCGGTACTGAGTCAAACGCTTGTTTGAAGTCTATGAATGCTGCATATACCAATCTCTTAGGAAGACGAAGATGTATCTGTACTATCGACATCAAAACGAAAATGTTGTCCATACAGCCTCGTTGTTTTCTAAAGCCAGCTTGACATTCTGGCAGAGCTCTAACTTCATCATCCCATGTCACTATGCGGTTAAGGATAGCTTGGGAGAATATCTTAAGAATGCAGTTTGTAAGAGATATCCCACGGTAATTTTCAGGATCACTTTTATCCCCTTTTTTGTAAAACATTATCATTTTCGACTCTGACCACTGTTTGGGAAATATTTCTGATAACATTATTTTATTAAATAAGCTCACAATGTACAAAATCCAATTTTGCGGAAAACTTTTGTAAAATTCATTGGAGATATTATCAGGGCCTGGGCTAGTGCCATTTTTTAATTTAGATATACTTGCTACGATTTCTTCTGTAGTAAAGCAATCATCCAGAAAAGGGATACCGACTCCAAAAAAATGAACATTATTATTTATATTCAGAGGATATTTCGAAAGGAAAAACTGTTCCCACTTATCCAAAGAGATATCATTAGCAATTGGTCTGATCACTTTGTATCGTTTCTGATGACCTTAAATATGATGTGAGCATGGCATATAGTATGCCAAAAACTAAAATTGCTATTCAGAATGAGAACTACCTACATGTACAAAACATTCATTACTTCAGTGAAAGGTTTGCAGGGCAATATAAAAAGAAATACAACTTAATTTTTATCACATGTAACTGCACACCAATGACTATCATTAAAATTTGAAATATTAAGTTTTTGATCTGATAACTTGCTGGTTTCAGTTTGTTTTCCACACATGGATATCACATGCATTTAATAAAAACGATAATAAAAACTATGTCTTTAACATTAACCCAAGGATTGTCCGAACTTATAGCAGGCTCAATATCTACTGGGCTCATACGGAGAATTGTAGTGTTTGTCATTAAACCAGATGCAACATTAGCAAACTCTACTGAGTTTTTTTACATTTTTAGTTTCAGATTTGCTCATAACTTCCATTAGAGACCAAGGATTTTACTCTTTCTCCCACCATATCTACTACACGTTTGTCATGAGCTGTAGTAAAATATTTCCGCTAAAACTTTTTGTGAAATTTTTCTGAAAGTATGTAAAGCAATCTTGACATATATGTATTATTAAACTGAGACGATCGTCCATCACTGTAAATAATTTCATTTACTGACAAATCATTATTTTTTATTATTATATCATATAATCTTATCAAAAGTGCGTATACAGAAATCATACCTTTATCTGTAGTATCGGAACTAATGAGAAAAGTAGTGCATTTGTTTTTGAAAAATAATGCTGCTGTAAATAATTGAACAGTTTCTCATGACCACAATCCTGATTGAATTTTATTTTGATAATCGCAAGAATAAGCCATTGCAAGAACGGACATTTTCTTTTCATTAATCATTTATTTATTTTATTTTATTCATTTATATTCATTCTTTTTTTTTATTTCTTTCAATTAATTTATAATTTTGAGATTGTTATTTGTTTCTTTTTCAATATTATTGTTACCATTTTTATTTGTATTATTATAGTTGTTATCATTACGCTATCATATTTCTCTATTTTAATATTATTATTATACTTTTAAAACTCAGAAAAAAATTATAAGAAAATGAATATTACTTCGATTGTAATGCAGGCAGTATTGGAAGATGGAACCTGCAGAACCTAAATGAACTCCTACAGTGTAGGGATACTATATTGTGGAAGAAAAAAAGAAAAAGCCATTCAAATTATTCCTCATGGAAATCCACAGCTTTTGAGCGATTTTTAACAAACTTGGCACACAGGTAGGTCTTGATACAGGGAGTGTCATAGGTCAGGTCAAAATCACCTGTCAGCTGTCTGTCTGTTTTTTCCTTATACAAATCCACACCGTTTGACCAATGTTGACCAAACTTGGCACACAGGTAGGTCTTGATACGGAAAGCAAGGTGAAAATAGTCTACCAGCTGTATGTTTGTTCCCTACAACTATATAATATAAAGTTTGTATAGCATGGCACACTGGGTAACAGCTAGTCATAAATAAAGCTTTTTTTTTCATTTTATTTCTTCTTTCAAAAGATTTCTTGTGTAGCAAAAAAAAAAAAAAACAAAAAAAAAAAAACTAATAATTTTTTATACGAAAATCATTTGGTTTCGTGGCTGTTTGATATGATGAGTGAAATAATGCTAAGCCTCTCATTGTTGAGGAGGGGCTGCTCAAACTTTTTTTGACTACGATCAATATTGTTCGACTCGGAGAGGCTGTAAGTATGTTTGTAGGTAGAGTGTTCATAAATTTTAGTAGGGGGTGTGGCATAAATTTGAGTTTTCCACACAATATACATTTTTTTGAGTAAACGTAATTGTTGGTATGCTCGAAAATGTCAATTAAAAAACTCATAATCATTCCAAATTGCGAGTTTATTGGTTTTTGCGAAAACAAACGAATTCTAGTGTATAAACCTAACTAAAGAGTGACTTGGAATGTTGAAGCGTGGCTGCAGTTTTTTCGGAAGTTTTTTTTTCTATGAATTTTCTGCGACTCAACGGAATTTAAAAAATAAATCTTCAGGAATTTTTAAACTAACCACAAGTTTAGTTATGCAACTCTTGTGTGACGAAAGTTTTGCATAGGGAATATTATTTATATTTATTCTCAATAAGATTGATAAAATCTGTGATAAATTTTCGGTAATCTGGTGGAGGTATGTTTCTATCGTATATATATTTTGTACGGTTAGCAGCGGCTGCCAGCCTATTATTGAGTTTTAGCGGCTTTGGCTTTCCTTTAAAAGCATCCTTGGATCTATAAAGGCTCCCCCCTTCCATTTCTGCGGTCCTTTGAAGCAGTCGAATACCTCTCCTCGCCGCCTCAACCCTCGGCATACACAAGGAGGGAGCCAACGAAAATATTTAGTAGGTCAAAATATTGCGAGATTTTTATAGAATCATAGAAAAAAAAATATTCTGAATGGTTAAAGTGTAATAGAGTAATTTTTCGATGTGCCGAGCTTCAATAAGACAATCTGGGGTACCGACTCATTACTTGAAAAGTTCACATAAATAATTCGTTTTTAGGCTGAAATTTCGGAACATAATTTAAATAAATCGAACTGAAAAAAAACTCTTCGAACTATTAGAAGTCATTTCCTCTGTACCACCAACTGCAGATGACAACTTCACTGATTCTCCAATCATTAAAAGTAATTGAGATCGTCACAGCGACTCCATCTGCAAACATTTACTTCTTAAAAGATGAATGTGACGTTCCTGTATGTTATTGCTCTTGCCAGAAGATTATTAGCCGCAGTGCAGCAAATAGTGGACAAAATTGAATTCGAATGTGATAATGTATCTCAGGATTAAGTGGTCACAAAAGAATTTCCTACAATTAGAGACACCGGGGTCTCCCGTGGTCTAGTGGCGAGCGCCTTGGATTCATAAGCGGGAGATGGTGGCAGGAATTCCACGAATTCAGGAACGATTCCCACTTCCGGCAGGAATTTTCTCATCTCAGGGCTCGCTGGGAAAATTTCTCGCTGCACCCTGGATGTCGGTGCTAATGATCTAGATGTAGATGCGCCGTAAAAAAAAAAAAAAATTAGTCACCGCAAGTGCTGTTAATACAATTTTGTCGTTTCTTGGAAACCTCAGTCAACGTCGATTTTAAGTTGTTAACACAGCTAAGTAACATTTCAAAAGTGATTATGAAAAAGTCGGTCTCGCAGGAGCTGCATAACTAAGCACTTTCCTCAGAATGGGGTAGGGTGGAGTGCATTCCTGAATAATTTGCTTAAAATAACCTCTACAGATAAATGAAATAAAAACATAAATTGTTCTACTCTTTTGCATTTTTTATGAGCAGCTGTTTTAATCATTAATTTTCTAATTAATTTCCTTCCAGAGTTTTGTATATGCGGGGTACTACACTTCGTAATGCATACACAAAGCTTCACATTTTCATCTATTGATCTTCATGAGTTTCGCGAACCTACGTTTGGCGGAAGAATTCAATTAAAACATAGTACAAAGTAACACCTCCCCCCCTTCCAATAGACCGATTTAGATCATTTTTACAACACTTCTTTTTTATTAGATAGCCAGGACGTATAAAGAGTTTTGTAAAAATACAACAGAGATTACGACCGGTATATGGAAATTAGTAATTTCTGTCTGGAGAAAAACCCTCCCTTCTAGTCAACCGATTTAGTTTATTTTTATAACAAATTTTTCTCTACACTTGGCCACAACGAATACCGAATTTTGTTGAAATATAACAAAAATGATGTCCGGTATTGGCAAATAACTACTTTGGCTCCGGAGTGAACCTCCACCCCCCTCCAGATGGACCGATTTTGTTGGTTAAGAAACTCGTTCAATCGTTTGATGGGGGAATACAACATACCAATTTTCGTGGCGAAAAAACAAAAACTGTGGCCAGTATCGTGTTAACGGACATACATATATAACTATATATATAACTATATATATAACTATATATATATATATATATATATATATATATAAATTTTAACTGGGGTCATTTTCGGTGTCTACGAGGTAGGATCGATAAAGATTCGAAGAAATTTTTCAAAAATTCCGTCATGAGTGCAACCTCAAAAGAGATAAAATATCATTAAGAGTTTAATTAGCGGTTTCTTTTCAATTGGATTTATATGTACGTACAAACAAGATGTATTTGAGTAAACCTGACGTAAATGGTTTTAACTCCTATTTTTTGTTCATATTTCCCATTTACAAGAAGGCACGTCGAATTATAATATAGATAAATCGATTTTCTGTAAGTCAAACTGTAGATACCTTGAACGTTTTTTTAAGGATTCGACTTATCGAAGCTCGGTACATCCTACGTTGTGTGTATTACATTTGGACCAATCAGAGTGTAGCGTAGCGATCATTTTATCAGATATTAAGATATGATAAGATAGATCTAAAAGATAGTGTTCAGAGTGTGGCCATGATGACCAAGTGCCGGCTGTTGAATTCGTGGACAAAAGGGAGTGGTGGACACTGATGAATAGACTTTCTGCAGTCGTATATCGAGCACACAGGAACCTGGAGTAAGTGAGCGAAGTAACCAGCTTCAAACTGTGAGTAGTTTCACCGTAGTTGGTATTTTTAAACTGGCTCTGGTGATACCTCCTGCACCGGTTACCTGTCCACCAGAGAGGCTGCAATAGGCATAACTCTCCCAGCACCGAGGTTCAGCATCTCTCCGCAACACTGGTGACGTCATCTCAACCAGGATATTTTATTTCCCTTCTTTACTCGTCAGAGACATTTTTATTATTTATTATTATCTGCCCAGAGGACTTTATCATTTATTTATTAATTATTACTTTAGAAGAAAGTTATCATTTTTACGGAGTCATATTATTTTATTTTATGAATAAAAGATTTGTTTATCTTTCTGCATTTGAGAACACGCATTATTGGGACCCTTCTGCCAACATCCCAAGATCCCAATAAGAGTTATTTGTTTTATGATTTTGAAAAACTCCGCAATATTTATGCTGGATCCCAATATTTATGTATGCCGAGGGTCGAGGCGATGAGAAGAGGTATTCGACTGCTTCAAAGGACCACAGAAAATCAGCGTTTTCTCTTAGCCAAATTCCAACCACTCCTTCACTTCTTAAATATTTCGATGGTTCGTTCTTTATTGTCAGTTAGATGATTGTCGCTGTGTTGCCGATAAATTCGTATCGCAGGTAGTTTTGGATCGAAATTCTTTAATTTGACGCAATCCATACAAGTTGGACTTGTTTGCTAATTCTGAAATTTTTCATTACATCCCTTGAGCGTAATTAGGAAGCAACCAGACCTAGACTAAAGTACTTTTGTTACGTTTTTCATCATAATGACATTCTTGAGTGAATATTGAAACAACATCACATAGTGAATCCTCCTTGACGATACACCATATTTTGGCGATGCGGGGAGGCGGATAAACTTTCACAGGTTTATAACATTAAAATCAGTTCCAGTCCGAAAAAAATGAATAAAAATAATAATAAGAAACAATAAATGAAACAAATAGACGGAATAATAAGCAATAAGATAGTATAAAAATTAAAAAAACAACAACAATAAAAAAAAATAAGTGCCTAGAAATAAACAATATAAACGCTTTTGTTTTGGAAAAATGTCTATTTAAAGTCTGTTGTTGATTTTAAGATTTAAATTCAGATTCACTTATTTTTAAATTTTGGATGTTCTTTAAATTTGAGAGCAAATGTTGTTTGTCTTTAAATGTTGGAGTATTGTTTTGATGTAAGGGCTACCTGATAATAATAAGTCAACTAAATTGTGTGGTATTTGCAAGTTGTCTCTCAGTCTACAGTCTATCAGTATGTGTTTAACTATAAGATCCTCGCTCCAATTACTGCACCTTGATCAGTCTGTCTTTTGCATGAGATATCCGCGAGTCAAAAAGCAGTGTCCAATTCTAAGCCTGGTTAATATTACTTGTTCCCGTCTTTTGAGATTTTCGTTCAACCAGGCCATTGTCGTGTTTTTAATCTGTCTTAACTTGTTTTCAGATTTATTCCATTCTTTTCGTATTTTACACGCCATATTAACGATAATATAAAGCATATAAGTTCTTGGTAAAATTTCAGACAAATAGAAAATGGAGAGACATGGATAAATTTAAATATCTGCCAATATTGATGGAAATGTTTTCCAAACAGAGTCCCTTAGGGTTGCGCGCTAGGGAGTCGGGGACGCTCCGAAGAGTCGCAGGATCCCTGGGAAATGGAACGAGCCCTGGGGTATCGAATCCTTCGGTGGTTACCTTATCACTTTTAGTTCTCTCCACTCACGATCACCATTTACATATTTCAGCATATTTAGTTTTACGAGGGATTATTGGATTACGTGGGGAAGGGTCTAGAGTATTTTCTCCTTCATTTGGGATTTGGTTTCGAAATTTTATAATTGTATGAATATAAAGATGAAACCATGATTTTCAGCTCGTTCTTAATTGAGGATATTTTTATTATCTATAAAAATCGCATGACTATCCTTGGGGGTGTTGATTTTCTACTCGTAAAAAAAAAAAAATCATCATTGGAGAAGAGTGTTAACCAATGGAATCCCGTTCCAGAAAATCATCGTTTTTGGACATGCTATGTAGCTATAAAAAATTATGTTCTGGGAATTAGTTTATAACCGATGTAAACTGATTACATTATTTATTTATGAGCTCCACAACTTTTGCTCATAAAACTGGTGATATCAGTACTCTGTCAATAATAAAAAAAGGTTATTAAAAAATAAATCAAAATAACATAAAATTAATATTCAGGAGAAATTGCCTGTAGTACTATTAAAAAGAAGAAGAAAAACAGAAAGACTGATTGTATTAGAAAATACTTTATACTGAGTTCTAATAAAACGTTTACAAATGATTTTTTTTTTTTATTTAGTTTTAGGGAGGCTCGGAAAAAGTCATAAATTCTAATGGCATCATTTGACTCAGCCCTGAGCTTTTAGAAATATTGTATCGATGTGGTGTAGACTATGGATTGATATAATATATAAGAATTCCATATCATAAGAATACCACCATCATGTAACATAAGAATATATTAGTGAAAGGCTCATTTTTGTATTTGTTTGTATTTTTTTTGTTTGTTTGAATGGATTGTCTATTTAATTAATTTTGTAAGACTAAAGGCCTATTCACGCTAGACCGTGCCGCGTCCGGGACGGGCCCCGGACGGGGCACGGACGGGACACGGTGAAACAATCACACCACTGTTTTTAATGGACTAGTTCACGCTAGACCGGGCCGGGGCCGTGCCGAGCCCGTGTCCCGTCCGGGCCCCGTTGAGAAAGGCACGTAGACATTCTTTCCCGTCCGGGCCCGGCCCGGGCCGGCTCCCTCTTTTGTTTGTTTATTTATTTATTTAACTAGCTGAATCCGCGAACTTCGTACCGCCTAAATAGCTACGAATCTTCGGAAATACCTACGTATTTATTCGGGGAGTGTCACAGGATGCTTTAAAATCGTCTATCAGATGTCTGTCTGTCTGTTTTTTCCTTATACAAATACACACAGTTTGGCCAATTTTGACTACACTTTGCACAAAGGTAGGTTTTTAACCGGGAAGTGGCTTAGACTAGGTCAAAATCTTCAATCAGCTGTCTGTATGTCTGTTTGTTCATTATAGGAATGTACACCGTTTGACCAATTGTGACTAAACTAGAGACACAGATGGGTCTTTATACTTGAAGAATCTTAGGCTAGTTCAAAATCGTCTATCATCTGTTTGCCTAACTGTTTATTCCTTAAACAAATCCACATGATTTGACAGTTTATGATCAAACTTGGCACACAGGACAGGTAGGTCTTGGCCCGGGAAATGGCATAGACTATGTCAACATCGTCTATCAGCTGTCTCTCTGCATTTTTGTGTCTTACTAAAAATTCACACCATTTGATCGATTTCGACCAACATTGGCAAACAGGTAAGTATATTTCCGGGAAGTATCACAGGTTAGGTCCAAATATTCCATCAGCTGCCTTTCTGCATTTTGTTCAAAAATTGAATTAATTTATATTTGACCGTTTTTTATCAAACTTGGCACACAGGTAGGTCATGGTCGGGGAAGTGGCCTAGACTAGGTCAAGATCGTCTATCAGCTGTCTCTCTGTATTTTTATTCCTTACACAAATTCATACCACTTCAACAAGTATGACCAAAATTGATAGACAGGTAGATATATTCTTCCAGGAAATGGCATGGACTAGGTCAACATCGTCTATCAGCTGTCTCTCTGCATTTTTATTCCTTAAACAAATTCATACCACTTCAACAATTATGAACAAAATTGATAGACAGGTAGATATATTCTTCCAGGAAATGGCATGGACTAGGTCAACATCGTCAATCAGCTGTCTGTTTGCATTTTTATTCCTTACACAAATTCACAACATTTCATCGATTTTTACCAAAATTGGTTCACATGTAGGTATATATATCCGGGAAATGGCATAGACTAGGTCAACATAGTCTATCAGCTGTCTCTCTGCATTTTGTTCTGTACCCAAATTGACAAAATTTGACCGATTTTGACCAAAATTAGCTGACAGGTAGGTCTTGGTCTGGGAAATGGCATAGACTAGGTAAACATCGCCTATCAGCTGTCTGTCTGCATTTCGTTCTACACAAAAAACGACCGTTTTTGATCAAACTTGGCACACAGGTAGGTCATGGTCCGAGGAATGCACTGGCTAGGTCAAAAAGGTAATAATGCAATTTAAATTAATTTATATTTGCGTTAACGAGGAAAAAAAAGAACCCACTTTTCTATATTCCCATACAAAAGATTCGCAATAATACTTAAAAGTCAATTTCAAATTTAATACCATACCACAAAGTTTTAGTGTTAGTGAAGAGGTTCAGGGAAAGCAAAACAATTGAGTGACATTAGTGTACTTAATTGTAAATATGTCAATATTTGAAGGGCTCATTGCCAAAGGTGACTATCCCGAAATTAGAAAATACTTAAAAAATCGAATTTAAAGTAAATAGAATCTAAAATAGATTGTGTTGGTGACAAAAATGATTTCAATTGGAGCAATTTAAGTGAATTAAGTCATCAACAGTAATGTTTTTCAGATTTTTTTAGTTATTACTAGTTTTTGGCACTCAGCCCTTCATTTATACGATGGTAACATTAGCCAGAAAGAAATTGTCTATAATTAAATATAAATTGTCTGTGGTAAAATGTCACTTGAAATGTAAACATCTCTTTGCTGTGCATCTATAATATTAGTAAATCTAAAAGCCACAAGTTTCTATAATATTACTAAAGTGTTGTGTGTTTGTGACTTACTAAATATGCCTCCTATAAGGCGTCGGACAAATTTAGGCAGATGAACCCGAAATGCAAAGAATCAAATTAAATATCAATGTTATTGTACTGCCCAGGAACGTGAAGATCGCAATGAACGTGAAAGAATTCGGTTAAGACAGACCCGTGAAGCGCGACATTCGACTAATAATGGTGCAAGTTTGAATCGAGCTGCTGTAAATTCATTACAGTGCCTGCAGCTGTGTTGCTATTGGACCTATGAACTCAGTTTGACTATAAACAAATTCCAGGGGCAGTCATTATGTGTTTGTGGTATTCATTTAGAAAACCCATGTTTCTCGCATGGTCAATTGTATGTCGCCTTTTCCCGTGGTGGAAAAACCATCTGCTCTGTTTGTTTACGCGTCTGATAATCAAAGAAAAATTGTCGCGTACCATAATAAACTACAATACAAATGAAACTTAATTTAGAATAGGCAAGTAAAAGTAAAATGTAATATAACAAGTAGATATAATAATAAGAAATCGTAATTTTCATTGTGATTTTTTATTGACTATTAAAAGTTTTTTAAGTGTTTTACAATTTCTATTTATTTTACAAAATTTAATCGTTGACTTATCAACTTTCTTTTTTTATCTTACTAGTAGACATTGTGTCCCGAATAACAGAATAAGAAATAAATAAAAGAAATTCAAACATGCAATAAATATTTTAGTCTAGTACCACGATTCTATGTAACCAAACCAAGAACTTGATGTAACAACTATTTTTCCGATTTTCTTGGAAACGGTTAATGCTATTTCTTTATCCGGTTCCAGTCATTTACTAGCTCAAGAAGCCTATAAAACGAGTATTTACATGCATGAGATGTAAGCGTAAATTTTTTTCGCACGAATTTCGCTTCAAAAACCATGTTCTGTTCGTTAACAAACTTGATCTTTCAAATTAGACGAACAATTTTTATACCAAATTTCATGAAAATCAGACCATTTAAGACAAGGAAACCGCGAACAGACATATATATATATATATATATATATATATATATATATATATATATATATATATATGGGAAGGTGTTGTGCCTTTGACCACTTTGCACAATTGAATTTTTTTCAGCTTGAATATTAATGGTAAATTCATTTTTTTTATTTGGTTGTAATTAGTATTATATTGTTTATCATATATAATTTTTTCAAGGTTCTAACTTTACATTTAATTTTTTTTATTAATTCGTAAAAAAATAATCGTACAGTGGTCAAAGGTACAACATGTAGTTGTACCTTTGACCACGGGGTGTTGTACCACTGACCAACTAAAAACAACACAGCAGTGCAAAAAAAAAAATTGTATTGAGTAATATTATAAATAATTGTAAGTTATAAATACAGGACATGGGTGTAAGCATAATAAAAAGCTATTATTGATATTATGTTATGCTTAATATGCTGAAAAATCCAGTCCAATCGATAAACGTTTTAACTGTCAAGCAGATCCACTAACAATAGTAGGGTATGGAAGTTAAGCCACAATGTCTTCAACATCAATATCATACATCTTCTATCGTAAACTTGTAACTTAAAGTTTGTTTTTCAAATATTGTATCCTAAACATTGGACATTTAATACCACAGATCTCTGCGACTAAATATGTAATAATCTTTTTACTTTTATTTTTAACTCCTTTTTTTCAAATTGTTGCTGGTTCATTGACTTAATTCACGACATTCATTAGACAGATAAACGTCACTTTCTCCTGAAGAAATTTCGGTCTCAGTATCAAAATCTGAATTGTTATTAGAATAATTTTCTTTTTATTTACCACTTTTTAAGGGAGGGGTTCATTTGTGTATGGTTTCTTACGTTTAGAGTGTGGCTTTTGTTTTGTTTTTTCACTTTCAATAGTTACCTTTACAGGAATATCTGTCGGAATACGAGTTTTCCCTTTAGGCCGGCCCCTATTTGACATTTTCCTAGTCTGCACTTTTCGATGGCGTATTACAACTTCAACATCAATATCATACATCTTCTATCGTAAACTTGTAACTTAAAGTTTGTTTTTCAAATATTGTATCCTAAACATTGGACATTTAATACCACAGATCTCTGCGACTAAATATGTAATAATCTTTTTACTTTTATTTTTAACTCCTTTTTTTCAAATTGTTGCTGGTTCATTGACTTAATTCACGATATTCATTAGACAGAAAAACGTCACTTTCTCCTGAAGAAATTTCGGTGTCAGTATCAAAATCTGAATTGTTATTAGAATAATTTTCTTTTTATTTACCACTTTTTAAGGGAGGGGTTCATTTGTGTATGGTTTCTTACATTTAGAGTGTGGCTTTTGTTTTGTTTTTTCACTTTCAATAGTTACCTTTACAGGAATATCTGTCGGAATACGAGTTTTCCCTTTAGGCCGGCCCCTATTTGACATTTTCCTAGTCTGCACTTTTCGATGACGTCTTACAACTTCAAGTGGAACGATAAGGGGCGATAGGATTGAACTACTACACTGAGGATTAATAAAGCCAGCTTCAACTTATTTAATTTATTATTTTTTAAGTTCTTTGAAAAATTGAAGCAACCAATATTAATTTAAAAGATATTGTAGCAGAAGAACAAAAAAAGTGAATTATGTAAAAATCACTCAGGTGTGTTGTACCTTTGACCTGGTCAAAGATACAACACCTAGTCGTGGTCAGAGGTACAACACACTGGTAGCGTAAATTATAAAGCATGCTAAAAATGTTAGGGTTAAGATAAATAAATTTCAGAAGCTACACCATGTTTCTTATTGTAATAGCTACTTTGTCAAATGATTTCCATCTAAAAAGACGTAATGCAAAAAAAAAATTATTAGGCAAACCGTTATCAATAAATAACTTGCATTTTTATAATAAAAATGGATAAGTATTTTTTGCAAGAATATTCTTTGACTTGAACTATCCAAAGTAGGTTACACAAGCCCTTTAGTGAAGGAGCTAAACACTAATTACACCAAAATTTATAAAATGTAGCTACGTGCCGCGACAGCCTCGGTAGTCAAAGATAAAATATGGTCAGAGGTACAACACCTTCCCCTATTTATATATATTTATATATATATATATATATATATATATATATATATATACATATACATATACATATGCTAGCTGTTACCCGACGTGCCATGCTACACCTACTTTCTTTATATAGAACAGCCTAAATAAATTAGGAACAAAATAAGTATTATTAAAATATACGGATCTGTAACTGTTTTGAGCCCGTGACCTCTCAACTGTGATTCCTATACGACTTTACCTACCCTATCACACCCACGTATCAAGACATACATGTATGGCAAGTTTGGTAAAAATCGATCTAACGGTGTGGATTTGTATAAGGCACAAACGTACAGACAGACAGCTGGAATGTTTTTTGACCTAGTCTAGGAGATTTCTCGAATCAAGACCTATCATTATTCTAAGTTTGATCAAAACCGGTCAAACGGTGTGGATTTGTATAAGTAACAAACAAACAAACAAAATGACAGACAGACAGAGATATATGGGGGCGAGGTTAGCTCAGTGGTAGAGTACTGGACTAATAAGCTGGAGGCCTGAGTTCAAATCTCGAGCAAGCACTAAAGATTTTTTCTTCTAGTGTGTTCGTTCATGGGTTGAATTCGGCCTCCCTGACCGTCCCTAGTCCAACACAGGGTTTAATTAATTTAAAAATGGGTACCTTGGTTGGTGCTAATGACTCTAGCAGTCAAAGCAGCTAAGAAGAAAATCAGGTAGCCAGAGCATAGTACTAATCACACTATCTCCCTAGTATGCCGTATGGTCATGAATCAGATACCTCTATAGTATCTGCCCCTCAGGGCCCTCGTGGCCTGTTACGGGGCAGATACCTCTATAGTATCTGCCCCTCAGGGCCCTCGTGGCCTGTTACGGGGCTGATTTTATATATGTATATATATATATATATATATATATATATATATATATATATATATATATACACACACAAATTTGAACCACCGTTATTTTCGGTCTCTAGGGGTTATGAAATGCAAAATTTTGTATTCGGCACTTCCGGATTGCGTCGTGAGGTCAACCTTATAAGCGGATTTTTTCCCTATGGAGGGAGGGAGGACCCCCACCGTCAAGGTCATTCTGGAAGAGACATTCTCATGTCATATAGTTTATATTAGCATAAATATGCTTTAACCGATTACTAAACTAAAACAAAATTACACGAACGTGTCCGCTGGTGTTCGCGCATGCGCAGTAGCCATGTAAGAAAAATAAGACTGTAATTTATACTGTAGTATCAACTGAAGCTACAGCATATTTATTTTCCTGAATTTGAGCAGAAGCTCTAAACGATTTTTTTTATTTTATGTAATTTATTTATTAGTTATTTCCAAAGATGCGTAGCTATTTAGGCGGTACGAAGTTTGCGGATTCAGCTAGTTAAATAAATAAGTAAACAAACAAGAGAGGGAGCCGGCCCGGGCCGGGCCCGGACGGGAAAGAATATCTACTTCCCTTTCTCAACGGGGCCCGGCCGGGACACGGGCTCGGCACGGCCCCGGCCCGGACCCGGCACGGTCTAGCGTGAACTAGTCCATTAAAAACAGTGGTGTGATTGTTTCACCGTGTCCCGTACGTGCCCCGTCCGGGGCCCGTCCCGGACGCGGCACGGTCTAGCGTGAATAGGCCTTAAAAGACAATGACGGAGGCTGTAATTATTGTAAATGATAAATCAATAAAAGAAAAACAGTATTTTTTTCTCAACAATTTCTTTGAAATGTTTCTAATGCGCAGTGTTGTAATGGTCGCATGCCATACCACTATTTTCTGCTATTTATTCTATAATTGTGTATAATTTGAACCACAGTTCATAATGCAACTTGTTTGCTAGTATAATAGTATATTTTGTTTATTGTTATGTTTCAGAGTGGGAGTGTATGTGATGTTCCGGTAGTGTTCAGCAAGCAACCATGGGGAAAAGGAACTCCAAACTGAAACAGGACACCATCGAAAGGCTCATGTCTGATACATACTGTAGGTTATTTATTTTATTTTTTTCATAGGCTTAAACAAATAGTTGTTGGTAACATTATTCGTTACCAAAATGTGCTACAAATTGAAGGAAGTAGTTTGAAAATAACAATAAATAATTTTGATAATAGATTTGAATGTCAGAACCGCAAATCGTCCAATTATTCTATAACTTATTTAATTGACAACTTAAATATAGGCAATTGAAAGTCACTTTATTTATATGTTTTATTGCTAATGGCTTACCTGTCAGCGTTATATTCAGAAATGGACGAGATGAACGCCATTATTACGGTGCTGCCTTGTATATAATAAAAAAAAACCTTATGTATGGAATTCGACCGAAGAAAAAAAGTGATTTTGAATGAATGCTGGAAAAGTGCCAATTAGTGAATAAACCTTTACTCAGAGTGGGATAATCTCTCCCATTTACTGTGCTTGTGTGTAGTTAAAATTGCTAAATTTAACAGATTATCTGAAACCTTGTGCTTAACCTAATCACCACTCCTGCACCACACAGCGGGGCCAAACGACTTTTCGTGTGTCAAAAAAGGCTACAGCCTCCAAATCCTAGCCGACTTCAATGCATTTTTTTAAAATGAAAGCTAATCAAATTTAAAACAACTTTGTCTCGCCACATTTTATTTTATGTTTCCCCTTTCTATTAAATTATGTGTAAATAATTCATGAACTTTTACAATTGAACATAAAATAAGATATCATTTTTCATCTAACTTATATCAGTACTGATATCGTTGATATTAAAAATTCAAATCCTGATCAGACATGGAAAAAGAACACAAAATATTTTCAAATTATGCAAAAATCATATTATTTCAATAAATCTCATTGTTGAATTTAGATTAATTTACTTTTTGTTTTAAAGATGTCAGCCTGATTTTTTCCAAGTCTAATCAGGCTTTGAATGTTTAATTTCAACGAGATCAGTGCTGATATTATGTTAGATGAAAAATAAAATATTATTTTATTTTCAATTATAAAAGTTCATGAATTATTTACACATTGTTTAATAAACAACAAAACAAGGCCAAAAGAATTCCGCGCAACCTGTGCAGTTTCCAAGACTGATTGTAGCGTTCAAATAGTTCTGGAAAAAAAAATATACGTGACAAGTCCGAAATAATGTTTTTCGCGTTTCTGGAGCGATATTCAAACTAAATTTGTGTTGTATATCTGCCGTTAACTAGGGGTTGTTAAGAAGACAATTGTACCTTGTATTGAGTATCTGAATTGTATAGGCTTTGGAAATATTTTACATAAAAAATATTCTTTTCTTGGGAGCTTCATCATTTCGAATATCCGTGTAATAATCACAGTCGAACTCCCTGCTCATTAGGAGAAAATGCCGGAGAAAATGACGAGGGAAAAATAAGAAATGCCGCATCCTCTCCTTTTTATAATGGCGCGAATAATTTATTATTAGAAGCATGAGAGAAGAATGCGATTTCTTCCAATATTTTTAAAATAATTTTAAAGAGTAATCCTATAATATCCTAATGCTCTTAGATTTCAAGCTATGTCTTTTAACTAAAACTATGGATTAATTATAGATAATTTCGGTAGTGACGTTGTTGTACTCGTTATGTTGGCGGTTTGTCACTTCTAAAGCGATTTCTCTCCTTCAAGGTAAAACTTATATGTATGGTCCGATATATATATATATATATATATATATATATATATATATATATATATATATATATATATATATAGATATTTTAAGCGGTTGGTTTTGAACGTTATGTTTCGTAGAGATCCCATTATGATTCGACAGAAAGTTTCCTCTTTTTTTTTTTTGGTAACTTGTTTTAATTTATTATTTTATAAGAACCTATAATATATTAATAATTACTTTAAGATATGGCCTATCGAAACTGTTTGGGTCCAAGAAGCGTAGAGCCGATGGACCTGTTTTGATGGAGTTCCTCGTTTTGCTGCGAGGAATATGCTTGACTTTCATCGGCCAATCTTGGCTTGGTTAAAAAGCACTTGGTCGGGACATTCTTCACTGTTTCTAGTTAAAGCAGAAGTTGTACATAACAAACGGTTAGTCCTATTCTTAAACCCAACGGTCCTATATATATATATATATATATATATATATATATATATATATATATATATATATATATAATGACAAAAATAAAACTAAACTAGCAGAAACTTTTGAATTTTTGTTTTGGTAAGAATCCACAATATTAAGCAGATCTTACAGGTATTTACGCTTATGATATTTTATAAAATGAAAAATTTGAATTATCTTGGAATCAAACTTTTATTCTTGTTTCTCGTTCAGAGATGATGTCCTGAATCCCAAATGACCTTTACAGAGTAATTATGTTATGAGTAAAGACCATTGAAACGTCGCCTAAGTACGTTTAATAAGACTCGAAACGACCATTTCAAGCTGAAAAACTAGGGATTAATTTCCTAAGTTGTTATGAAAAACTGAGAACAAATTGTGCGCCATATTTCCGACATGTGAGTTTTCCGAAGAAAAACATGATTCAGTGATAGAACGAGGAAAACATTGGAAGCAGAAAGTTTTTGTTATTTGTGCCGGGGAGTTATCAGCTTATTTATTCCAGCCACCTTTTCTTTCCTTTTCCTTTTTTTTTTACATATCTTTCTTCCCATACTGTATGAAATGAAGTAAAAGATATTTGCATATTATTCATATTAATAATCTTTTATAGCTATTTAATCTCAGAGTTTTTAATAAAACATAAAGTAATAATAATATGAAAATTGCATCTAATTTAATCATTCACTGTTATGTAATTGTGCCTAATTTTACTGCTTTTAATATAATATTATTGGGCAATGAACTGACATTCGGATTTTATATTATTTAATATTTGGGAGGTATTCTAGCTCTCTATTTATAATAAAATATTGTTAAGTAATGTTCGAATAGTTAGATATTATTTGAAGTTTCTAAGGTATTCCACCATAATGCTTTTTATGAAATATTTTTATGGAATCAATAGAAGAAAATTACGCATTATTTAATTTTTCACAGGTGCTCAATTTTATTCCTTTATTTCAATATTGTTAAGCAATAAGAGGATATTTGCATATTATTAATATTTTGGAAGTATTCCACCGAATAAAAGATTGTTAAGTATTAGAAAGAAATGTCATATTATTTATTCATTTAATGCAATTTAATATTCCTGCTGTATATTATTTAATTTTTCATAAGTGTGCCATCTTATGATTTTAATAAAATAGCTTTAATTAATGATAGTACATTTGCAAATTATTTATTCATTCAAAGGCAGTCCAACTCATTGAATTGAATAGAATATATTTTCGTAACGAGGGAGCATTGTTATATCATTTAACCGCCAAAGGATCATGCCCGACATATCTCTGGTGTAGATGGCGTTTCGATTCAACCATCGACGAGTTACATCGGGCGTTGAAAGTATTACAGATATTTAATGGCATCACCCGTAAATGTATTTACTTTATTTTTTCTTTGATAACATAGGCACACCAAATAAAAAAGTGGCCTTTTCCAAAGACACCATTTTTTCGCGTCCACAAAGGAGTAGACGCGAAAAGTGTTTAACGCGAGAACATTAGTCCATTAGCCTATAAAACTAAAACGACCTTCAAGTCCGACCATCAGATTGAATAAGTAATTGCATGCCTTAACAATGGGTTGGTCAAAAGCAATCACTAGGGTTGCAAGGTAGAATCACTGTGCCAGAATTCGCGGTTGCAGATTCATGGATAGCATATTATCTCTACAAGGAGGCAGACGCGAAAAGTGTCTGCATTTGTGCATTGTCCTATATAAGAAAAACGACCTAAAATACCATCCATCATATTGAATAAGTAATTGTATGCCTTACCATTGTTGACAAAAAGCATTCACCAGTTTTGCACGGTAGAATCACGGTGCCGGAATTAGCGACTTGCAGATTCACGGACTGCATATCACCTGTACAATGATGCAGATGCGAAAAGTGTTTGACACAAGCAGATCTATCCTTTTGCCTTTATAAGGAAAACGACCTACAAGACCGTCCTTCATATTGAATAATTTATTGCATGCCTTACCATTGTTGATCAAAAGCATTCACCAGAGTTGCACGGTGGAATCACTCTGCCGGAATTAGTGGCTTGCAGATTCACGGACTTCACATTATCGAACCTTCCTATCGCCGAGTTCAGGGATTAGAGTTCTCAATTATGCAGATGAGGGTGTAATTCTATTTAGCACTACAGCAGCTCATTACCTTCACAAACCCCAAGTCAATGTAAACCATTCCAGCTTTTGTTCATTATACACTCTCATTGATTGAACATTTGTATGCTCCCTCATCTTCATGGGGGGTTTTATGCTACCAGAAATAAAACTATTTTTTTTCTTCTACAGCTAACTAAATTATTAAACAGGTAGAGCTAATTTATTTAATTTTGGACGTACATTAAAATTAACTCGGAATTTTACGACGGGTTATCTTTAGGTCACCACCCTTTTCTAGCCAGGATGCCTTTTCTTTTTTCCAAAGAAAAGCCACCACCCCTTGTGGGAATCGAACCCACGACCCTTGGCACGGAGTGTTAAATGCTCAGGGCTGATATAACTAATAAATAATAACCTAATTATAATTTTGATACTTTCGAGAATACAAGTTCGTCATTAGTTTCGATTGTAAAATAGACTTTCGCTTAAACAAAATAAATATTTCTGCCGCGAATGGAACATGAATAACTTGGTGGGTTGGTAGATTTCAAGTAATGTTACAAAAATTAGCAATGTGAGAATAGTTGGGGTTGGGCCCATATTGGCAATATGAACGATCACCGATCACCGATCACCTCTGAATAAGGCTTCACCTAAATTGTACCGTATTTCTCCCTAGCCGATCCAATATATATATATATATATATATATATATATATATATATATATATATATATATATATATATAAAAAACAAATGCATTAAAATCGGTTAAGATGTAGAGGCTGTAGACCTTTTTGAAACACAATATGTGGTTTGGCGCCATTGGTCTGAAATCAATCTAGAAATAAACAAGTTTATAAACGGCCGAGTATCGGTCCCCATCGGATCGGATCGGACCTCGATTGAGTTGAATGTGTTAGTTTTTCTTCCGACAGTTGGTAGCTACCGGATCGGATCGGGACAGTAGGTGCCGTCTAATAAAAATAAAAATTATTTGCAAGATGCCTTTTAATAATAATCAGTAAATGCTCATTCCTATTGTCATTACGTTGTTTTGACAATTTATTTTTATTTTATTTATTTATTTTGTTAATGCTCAGCCTCTATGGCGAAAAGCATATAATCCTCAGTGTGAGCCGATGTAGGTGCTGCAACAATCGATGCCACTCCAAAAAATCATCCATGTGAGTAGGTATGTTAAGTTAGATAGATTTAAAAACAAATAGGTTAAAAATAAGTGAGAAATACAAGAAATAATTATATACCTATATATCTATAAAAAAAATAAATAAAATAAAAGTTTTGTTATTAAAAGGAAATGGTAATAAAATGTAAAGCATAAATCATTCTGTATCGCTGTGATTTTATTGTAAGAAGAAGTGAATTGGAATTCTTATGATTATGTGACCATTTGCCCCAGGTTGAATGTGAAGTCTATATTTTGTCGAAAATGTTATTGTTTTTCAAATAGGTCAGTATTTTGACAATTTTCTTGCAACGAATTCGGCCTCTAGGGGTTCATTTTAGTCTGGTGTAAACCGCCTTACCTGACAGACATTATATATGCAGAAATATAGTCAGAAAGCCATATTAATTTTAAGAGGGTAATATTAGTGTGACAATAGATTTCATTATTTTTGGGATAGTAGCGGTTTTAAAAATATTTTCAGGAATTTTGTCATGTGTCTAACCTCTACTGCTTCCTAACATTCTAATTTCGATACATCTCTTAATTTTCTGTTATAAGGAAGAAATACATTTTTAGCGGCATTTGGAATCTCAGACGTACAGATGGAAGATCGCTTGCAAAAAAACATCTTGATTGATTTTGTTTTTATTTATTTGAAATTTGTACAAATTATTAACAGTGCAATGATCAAGTTTATTGATTCAGATATTACGTACAAGTTGGCCAAAACGGTAAAAGTAATATAAAATAAAAACACATACAAATTATGGAAGAAGACAACCATTGCTGGCACTTCCTAAGATGTCTCAATAAATATTTTAGTGGTCATGATAAGATCAGGTGAGTAAATTGTCTCGGGCCACTGTCTCTTGAGCCGCCTGGGAGGATTGTCTGGATAGGATTGGGAAGATTAGGATATACCTTCAGGATTAGGATGGCAAGACAATTTGGAGTGGAACATTTGGAAAGGGGTTTTAGCAAGGTCATTTTTGACAAATGGTATGTTAAGGTGGGGGGTTGTGTAGGGTTTTGTTGGATACATAGAAAGGTGCATTTACAATTTTACGGAGGACTTTTGACTGGAATTGCCAGTATTATGTTGATGTTGGATGTTTTTGCGGATCCCCAGAGTTCAAGTCCGTATGTCCATATGGGCCTGATTGAAAAAATGTTTAAATAAACCATCAATATTAGGAAATAGAACCCTAGACCTACGATGCAGGACTGCTTTCTATATACAGCGATGATAACTGAATCTATTGCAAAAAATCATTCTGCCTGACCATCCATGTGAGAGCCTATATTCACCGAACCCTTCGAAGAGCATCCTCCCTCCCAAAGACTCGACTAAGGGGATATAAGAGATAGCGAGCCTTTCTATCAATAACATGGAATCTTCTCTTGTCCTTCGTATTGTTCTTTTTCTTCCATTGTATCTCTTTCTTATAGGTCTCTGTCGCCTTTAAGGGGCTGTTTTTTCCGTGTCCCAATTTTCAAGAAAAATGTTTTTTTAGTTGTTATTGATTTTAGATAATTTCATAATATTTACAGCTGTAAGCAAGTTATTAAGAAGACTTATTCCAAGCTATCCAAATTACAACAGGAATAATAGGATAATAATTATGATAACGCGCCATGATTACGTAGTTCCTACGAGTCAAACTTTTTATATCAGTATTAGCCGATGCTATGCAGAAAAATCAGCCTAGGTTATGTTGATCTTGCGTGACGGACAGCTGAATATTTGATTTATCTAAATGTACTCAATCTAAGTATACTTGGTTTTACAGATAATGTTTTTTTTTATTCTTTTTTTCTTGGGCCAGAAATAAATAGTTAAGACTGTCATTAGATAGCCTAAATTACGAATGCAAATGGAAGTTTGGGGTAGGAGAACTTAGATCATGAATATAATAAGTATAAAGATTAGGATCGGCCCGATACTTAGCTCGGCCACGCCAATGGTTATTACTCAAGCTAAAAATGTTCTCGTTGCTGCAATCAAAGTCATGAATTTCTTATCCGTGCATTAACTAGAGTCTTAAAAACCTTATTTCTCCATTGCAACAACATGGAAACGATAATATGCCTACTTATGTCCTGCCGACTATGGCGCCACATGAATATGCCATTTTGTATAAATTAAACCCCTCCAAAAAAAGAAGAAGTAAAAATCAATTTTTCCTCCAGTTTGAGCATTATGAGAAAACTGTAAATAATGAAATAAGCTAAAAACATTAAAAGTATGGTCGTTTTTACTTTATTAATGAACATTTCATCCTAAATCGACGAAACTTTCCAGGTGTTTGGATCAACAGAGAACCAATTGGTGGGTTCATATGACCACTGCTCCATGAAAATCTTGAGAATCTCGTCACCTAACCGCCATCTGTAAGAATTTCGCCGATACCTCATTTAAATTACAGAAATATCCCGATAACTTCCAAATTATTTTACAAAAATATAATTAATTCAATAATGACACAAAACCCAAAAACATTATAAACTTTTACTGACGGATCCAAGACGAACTCTGGCACTGGAGCAGCTGCCATTGTGAAAGACAATACTTACCAGAAACATTGCCATTGTGAATCAAATTACCAGAAACAACAACCATAATTACAGCGGAACATTGCGGAATACTATTAGCACTGACTAACGTTCATGATTCACAGACTGACACAATCACTGTTTGTAATGAGTGACTCCAACAGTCCTTTATAATGAGGTAGACCATATTTTTCTCCAAAATCAGAATGATGGGACGTTCAAGGAATTGCAGGACTTCCAATTCGTAATTTTGTTGTGGAAGAGGGACCAGTGAACTGTCTGAAAGTGGAAACAAGATTGAATAGCTGATGGAATATTCGGGTATTAAACTGTTTGATCTTTTTTTTTTCATTGAAATGTCTGCCTTTATAGGAGCATTCATGCAGAAATATGAGTCATCTGTGTAGTTTGTAAGCTCCCATTGGCAGAGCAAAAGCTTTCATAGTTTTTTTTGGCTACTCGTATTAAATCTGAGTTGAGAAAATATATGGAGCCCATGCCTGATCATTACTTTACATCTTTATACCAAAATATTTGCGTTTCTGTGGCGTTATTTTCAGAAGACGTGATATTTGTGGCAGCGAAGGACAGTGTTCAAGAGAAATAAATATTTTCACTTTTTTTACAAAACAGTTATTATCAGCTCAGAATTGTCAAGCCAGTGCCTTCAGAATTGTGATTTTATTACACTTTTCAAGACCAGCAGAAGTTTGATGAGCCATGTTTTAATAGGACGTTGCTGGTTGTAAAAGACGGCGAGGATAAATGAAAATTGTCAATTATTTATTTACTAATATATTTATATACACATATTTATATAAATATAAAAACATATACTCTTCCTTCTAAAGTATTTAATATAAAACTGATAATTTTTCACCTTCATTTAAAAAGGGGGCTATTGAATGAATGATTGTAATATATTATTCCATGCATATCTATATATCTAAATATGCAAATAAATTATATATATATATATATATATATATATATATATATATATATATATATATATATATATATATATATAACTTAATTACTTAAAATAGCAATATACATTTAGAAAATTATGGACACTTCTCTAAAGAAAAAAAAAATTATGATAAAACAGAGAGAAAACTAAAAATAAATACTGAGACTAAAATATGAATTAATAATTAAATTGCCGAATTAATTAAAAATGTTCTGTATTTCCATCGATTACTTCTTGCCGTAATATGTTCTCCTAAGCTCCTTAGTTTCCGGACATCTTGCAATAAAATGCAGCGTCCTCCTTGAGATTGCACATGCAGTGTGCACGCTCGAGTGTACACCATGGCCTACTGTTAAGATGCAGCATCTCTGTCCTAGTTTTCTTGATTAAGCGGACTGTATAGAAGGACCTGACGTCTGTAATATAGGAAAAGGCTATATCTGTTTCGTCTGAAGATCTGTAAAGCGGATGATACTGAGAAGACCGAAAAGATTCAGTCTATCGTCTCTGCCCCCGATTAAAACGGAGCTATTTAAACATGTAGCCGATTAACGTGATCTGACTATAACAGGTCGATAAGGAGACCGATCGCCGGCTATCTGCTGAGAGTATGTTAATGATATCGATCGGCCGACAAGGAAACGACCAAACCAAACAGATGGAAGCCCAATCAGATTCCGTATCAAGATAACGGATCAGCACGTCAGTCTACCAGCCCGACGCTGACCCCAGCCGTATCACCGCTCTGACGCACGCTAGCCTCTTCCTCGCAGAGTTATAGCTTCCAGATTAAACGCCTGATATGATAACACTCCATACTTCATTGTAGTGGATTATTTACCATGGTAAGGAGGTGTCGATGAAATAGTAAAATGAAATTCCTGATCGTAAACACTTGTCTCCCGATTCTTTGCTATAAACTCCAAGAAATAAAAAAAAAAAAAAAAAAAAAAAAAAAAAAAAAAAATCGTCGTAATGCTTAGCTTATTGTTTTGAAAAGTAGCAATTTAGTATAGGACGTATCAGGGGCAAAAAATTTCTATGTGTGTATTGGGCTAGACAGTATACAAAAATGGCCTGGCCATAAACACGTGTTAGTCAAGGTGTCACGGGCCACAAAATAAAAAAAATAAAGTTATTGTTTATTAGGTATTCTTGATTGTTAAAAACTAAATTAAACAACTATGAACGGATTTGTCGGATATATTTTCACATTAGTTTGTCATTTCCTGACGTTTCTAACACGTTGTTTAAGCCAAATTAATTAATAAAAAAAAATAAATTGAACATTAATATTTAGCGGTCGTTAATTGAAGTGCTCAGTGCTAAAGGTGACTAACCCATAATTATAAATAACTGAGAAAATTGGATTTAAAGCTAGGTAAAATCTGAAAAATATTAGTGTTGGTGAGAAAAATTATTCCAAATGGACCACTTAAAATCATTTCTGTCACCGACACTAATGTTTTTCAGATTCTTCCTAACTTTAAATCCGATTTTCTCAGTTATTTATAATTGTGGGCTCGTCACCTTTGGCACTGAGCCGTTCAAATATTATATGAGTTATTAATATTATATTGTGGCAAATTATTGAATTAATTTGCGGAAATGAAATTTTATTTAGTGCCTATTTACTTAGCGCGCTCTTAAGGCTTGAGTACAGAAGACGCGACCTGTATCGCGGCGGGCAGCGATATTTGACCGAGGGTGGTGGGCGATCTACTTGTATTACACATTATAGCATCAGACCCGTCACACAGAGGACATGATCTGTCGTAGCGAGCTAGACTTTATCGCTTTAAAGTTGCATAAAATTACAGATTTGTCGCGCGATCAGTTTTGTGAAGAAACTTAATGTTTCGTTGAAATTAATATGTTTTGAGTTTATGTTGTTTTAATACAAAAAATGCATGAATTCCATCTTGCTATTTGAACCTATATGCTTTATTTAAATTAAGAACTGTATTGATCAAAACGATATCGCGTCCCAGGAGATGCCCCCTTATCCCAGACCACTGATCATTGGATCGTTGCCCGCCGCAACAGATCGCGTCCTTTGTGCCTGAGCCTTTATTATTTCCAATGGGCGCGAAATTATAAATGGTTTAATATAAAATAACACCATAAGGCCCAACCACAAACCGCAAGCGGCCGCTGGATGAGTATAGCTGGTCTAAAAAGAATGTGTTAACCTCAGGAATCCGATCAATGAAATTTTTTCGTCGAAATATTTCTTTATTTGAAGGGGTCGGGGTAATATAGTGCCAAGCAACATTTTTACCAAAACTTAACTTCAGCTGGTATATGTTGGGTGTTATGTGGGACTATCAGTTGTAATGGTTAGGGGCAACAAGATTAAGTTGCATACAGGACTTGTAGTCATATTTTAGTAGCATTTGCATATCGTCATTCAAATTTCACAACCGCGTAAGTCGATTTTTAACAAAATTGAGTTATTGGTATCTTTAGAATCCTTATTATCTCCCGGACATGATGGCAATAAATTAAAAAAAAAAAAAAATAATAATAGAACGCGCTAAAATTGACTATTACTTCTGCGTAAAACAAACTCATTTCAAACGATCGCGCATAACCGCGTATCTCTCTCATCTATTTTAGGCCATTCAGACAAGGTGTTACGTTTAAATGTACTGAAAATATGTCTTAAGTCGGAAATCCTCATAAGTTGGAGGTTATTAATATTATTATTGGTTTTATGCATTGCATCTTTGGCGAATTGCATTTTTCCAAGTTACAGATCATTACAGTTTTATTGCTCCCCTGAAAAGTTGGGAAAATTGACTTACGTGGTTGTGAAATTTGAGTGACGATATAGACTGATTTTCCCACATAATTTCCAACATATAGCAGCTCGACTTAAGTGTTGTTAAAAATGTTGCTTGGCACTATTTTGCCCCAACCCCTTCATTTGTTCCTCTTTTTTAACAAGCCATTAATATGGTTAGATATATATTGTGAAATAATAAAAATTAAGAAAATATTTGCTTACTTAATCATAATTACATTGGAGCAATGGAACTGTCCGTTGGTCGCAGACCTGTGACCTCTCTCGCTTCCTTTGGATTGCCCATGCCTAAATCCCGGTAAAAATCTGCTCACTGAAATAATTATATGTATGTTCTATTCAAATTTAAACTTTTTAAACATGGTAAATATAAAGATTGTGTTTTATGGGATGTTGATTCATAAACTTCTATCCCCAAAGAGAATTGCTAGCCTAGATTGAATAGCTGCTGGATAGAGGGAAAGGCCTGATAAAACTTCATCCTCCTGGCTAGTTCTGATAGGACCTTTTTCCCTTTTCAATTTATCTCTCTTCCTCAGTACTTCCTCGCTCCTACTCTAGCTTTTTATACTTACAGCCTCATTCTACTCCCTAATATTTTCCAAGGTATTTTATTACATATCTAGTAATAATAATTGACTATATCTTAACAGAAATCTCCAGGAAGAAGACATACCCAAGACGACTGCTGGCTGCAACCAATTAAAACAAACGAAAAGTATTCTAATATGGAAACTGATGTTAGGAAATGGAGAAATTCTTCATTTTTTGGTAGTCATCTCAGCCGACTGCCAAAAAATTATATTTATTTTATTTATTGTGTCCCGCTTCAATGGCGATACCACAAAGAACAGTATCCTCTGAACTTAGCTATTCTAGGATATCAGCATGGTTATTGGTGTTGGAAGTGTGTGAGGTTATGTAATGGGTTAGACTTAGGGTTCACAAATAAATAGTGCTTAGTATCAATGAAAATATAATATCTTATAAGCCAACATTGCAGAAGTTCATCAAATAAGGTTGTATAGTCCTATATTCTTGAGGTAGGTCAGTATAGTGTTGATGTACTGGCTATCATTGCCCATAAAATTATATAAATTTGTTTCTCTTGGTAATACGTACCATTTAGTGAACTATATAAACTTATTCAATTTTGACTAAAATATGCTAATTTCAGTTTGAAAATTCCCGAAAATTATACAATAAACACAACACTTTTCATTTAAAATAGATTTTCATATTCTACGTAGAAATAAAAATGATTTTGTACATAAGCTGACCTACAAGTACATTGAATAAACATTTATTATGTATCACATGAATATATGACATATTGAATGTACTGAGGCATTGTCTAAGATGCATACATCTGCTGGAATATGCGCTGACTATGAATTGCAGCGTGGTTGAGGGACATCGACACACTAAGTCGTTAATGTTTTATAATATGTGCATAGAAATAGGACAACATATCGCACTAGTATTTCTAAAGTACACAAATCAAAATAAAACTCAACTGAAAATGTTTCCTTCTTGCCTATGTAGAGGGAATAGCATTAAGACAGGAAGATTGACACAAATGCCCTCTGGTGTACAAGCTCTGAAGGAAGGTGTATACAGTTTTGATGGTTGATAAAGAGATATTTACCTTTTCTTTCATAGTCATCACTGAAAAACACCGATTTTTAAGTTGTGTCACTTTAGAAATACTAGTTTTGACACGTCTAAAGCAAAAAATACTAGTGCAATATGATGAAAATAATAAAATCTACAACTAAATTTACTCATAGCGATGAAGAAATGTCCACTGATGATTCATTTCACGCAGATCGTTTGCGGGGACATTTTCAATGGCCTGTGTCTTTCGGGGGGTGTCTTACAATTACTAAATTTACTATTTAGTTAAGGTATAAATACCCTTAATTACATAGTAAATTAATGAGCTACATGTCTGAAGATCCATAGTTAAAATTTTGATTCATTTCAGTATGAAGTCTTAACTATGTTTTTGGTATCACGGATATTACGTCGGAATATAGCGTCTAAAACCTCCTGTGTATAGCGAAACAAAATTGTGACGATTTTTTTCCTATGTCCTATGTCCAAATGAAGAACACACTTCAAGAAATTTGGAAAATAAAGCTGTCCTCGGATGAGATTACTACCACCCAGTACATCCTGATAGACTACAGCTGTTCTGAGAGAGAGGGGAGCTGGCACAAGTCCCAGACAGAGTCCTGGTTCCCACGTCCCAACCCAGCTCAGACACTCCTTATCTCTTACAAGCAGATGTCAGCTCAGAACTCCGGTTTCAACATACTGGGAAATTTACTTGCCGTTTGTCATACGCTTAAACGAATTGTACCCAGTCTTTCGAGTTCAGGAAAAATTATAAAACAATTTATTAGGTTTCAGCTTTTTTTTTTTTTTTTTTTTTTTTTTTTTTTTTTTTACGGCGCATCTACTTCTAGGTCATTAGCGCCGACATCCAGGGTACAGCGAGGAATTTTCCCAACGAGCCTTGAGATGAGAAAATTCCTGCCGGAGGTGGGGATCGAACCCACCATCTCCCGCTTATGAATCCAAGGCGCTAACCATTAAACCACGGGAGACCCCAATTATGTTAGTATGTAATATCGTACTTGATGTGATACAGTTACTTGTAAAATGTCTATTAGTCTAGTATATTTCGGAGTAGGGCTATGGACAGCCTGGATGAAATCATTACATATGAGGTAAATGTTCCTATGAAAGGTAAAAAAAGCCGCTAAAATCAGATTTTAAACAGTAGCTGTCACAAAAAACTATCCCTGTCAGAAAAGTCTGACTACATATCGTTGATACAAATGCAAAGTATCGAATGTGAAAATCAGCAGTTTCCAGAGTGAAAAAAACTTTTTTTTCGTTACTTTTACTCGCTTTTGGAGAGTCAAATAGTCGGCAGATTGGACCTTTTGACAGTGGTTACTTTCCCTTTCACTGAGTGAACTCAGATTCGCGAGTTTGCCGTACATCAGTCCAACAGCAATCAGTATAGATTGGAAATGAAAAATGCGTTTTTTCACATTCGATACTTTGCATTTGTAACGACGATATCGGAATTGAGTATGAAAAACTTCGCTAGATTTACTAACAGATTTCTTGTGAAGAAAACATTGTCGACCATGACAGCTATCTCCATCTCATTATGAATACTAGTTACTTATATCGCATTGGAAACTAATCAGTAAAATTAGATGTTTACCAAAACTTTTATTTAGAATGTTAATCCTCTTGGATAATAAAATATTAAATGATATTTTAACAATAATAATTTTATGTTTACTGGAGTGGTATCGGTTATGTTAAACGTATTCCATTATTATTGGAGTAACAATTCACGCCTCGTTTTAAATAATTGTTCCTGAGAGTTATCTGAATTGCTGACGATTGATCGTTGCTGATTCGAACTGTAATCAGTCGTAGCCAATTAATCGTGAGGATTAAATTGAAACCCCTGAAGGTAGAATTCATCCTCCAGGAAACTTAGAGCTCTCTCTTCCATTTCTACGAAGCTCCGTTCCTTCCCTTCCCCTATTTGTCTAACTCTCAACAAGCTCAGGTAATAACTCTCCTCTTGTCCTCGACCTTTAACCGCACTTGTATTTCCTACTCAGCGAGTTGTATTTCCTACCCCAGAGTTGTATCTCCTACCGCAGAGTTGTATTTCTCTATCAATGTCCAGAGAGATTTATATAGAATTGAATGTTCTGAGAGAGTTCACCTAGAATTGCGGAGCGAATTGCTTCGTACTTTGAATTTGGAAAGATTTATTAAGTTTTACTTTTTTTTATGAATAGTGATGATTTACACTTATTTTATTTAATTGTTAGCCTCTTTTTATTTATTGATAATTGAAAATAGATTTAATTTAATAAATTAAAGTCCTCGTAGATGCACCTAAGCTAGAACATTTTTTTTTTAGAACATCAACCTTTGAGATTATTAATGCTACAGATTATAGAGTTTGGAATTACATTTTATAAATGTAATATTGTAAAAAACTCTAATTAAACTTAAATATGATATATTATTTTCTTTAATTTTAATTTTTCAATCTGAGATAGTATTTTCTGCTGAAGCTCCTGAATAGACTATAATATATAAGCCTAAAATATATTATAGTTTATTCAGGAATTCCGTGGATTTTAAAAAATCCTATAAATCTGTAATTCTCGTCGGGTTCTCACCCACATCTTCACTCATATTACCGGTGATGTCATATAGAAACCTTTAATTCTCGTAGACACGGCATTCAGTGAAGATATCGTCTCTATTATGTCAAACTATCGAATAGGCAAATCGGAGGCAAATAGGAACGAACATATTCTATCTATTGACGAAGTAATACATTGAAAAATGGTCTTATTCGATACTTTATTTAAGGCATTAAAGGCTATTCTATAAAGGGGTTAGAGTTCCGACAATTTGCGACAAGCCTTATCGTCCACAATCCAAGAGCTATGTCCCGAATCTAAAAAAAAAGAAAAGATTTTTCATTTTCCATAGTTTGACATGGAGGGACGATACGTTTGATTGAAATTATGACACCACAAGCTGGGCACTCTGGTGCTTCATTTCTCGACTTCAGATAGGAATGAGTCAATCTTAAATGGCCTATCCTGAGCCGAGCTAGGATCACCTCTGCTCTCCTATTTTCTACTATTATCGAGTATTACTATCTGGAGTATTATTATCTCCTAATAAACAAATTAAGATAAATTAAGGCTTACCCTGTGCCTTGGAGGACATCAATAATAGTCAGTAACTTTGTGTCGAATAAATGCAACGTAATTCCGTATGTTGGTAGTTTTAGGGTAAACAAAGCAGACAAATAAAACATGCCTAGTTAAAGGGAAGTACACCCAGTGTACCAGCTGACAAAAGAGAGATAATGGCAACGATTTCAACTCTTGTGGCATAGAAATGTTTTTCGCAGTGCTCTTTGCTCTCTCTACGCTTTACTCTGTAAGCATACTTAAGCAACTACAAAAGGAGCAGACTTTGGTTTAAATCTCAGCATGAAGATTTGATTAGTCTTAAGTTGAAATTACGAAACATTCATAAGTACTAGAGAGAAAAGAATGATCAATTTTATTAAGCCTAATTTGACAAAATATACAATTTTTGTGGTAGTATTTGGATATTTTATTCTATGCTTGTAAATCATAGATAAACGTTTGTTTGGATATCCTTTAAATGAAAGAAGGGACTAAAGGAACCACTCTCTGGTTGAAGTAGAAAAAGCAAGGCTGTTATCTAGAAGAAAGTAGAAGTTCTTTCCCAGTCGAGTCAAGATATAAACAAGTTGTTTATGTCCTCCGGCTGTCCGAGGGAGATAAGGCCCTCCCAGAGTAGAATGGTCCTCGGAAAAGGGTGCAATAATCCCTTATTATATCTTCAATGGCCAACTTGGACTAACTGCTTGGATTCCTCCAGTAGAAATCCTACGATTTGCGTTTAAAATAATAGCTAAATGATATTATGGGTTTTTATTCAATGGTTTTCAAGTATAGGCTAGAGCAATCCTGTGAAATGTGAAAATTTGGGATCGGAAGTATACGTTCGCTAGTTTCTGACATTAACTTTATTATCAAATTCATAGGCATTGGGATACCACCTCTGTAACTCAGGGCAGCCATAAACAACTTCTTGTAGATTCTAAAATTTCAAATTTTAAGAACGTTAATTATGGCTTCTTTGGCCTTTAGACATTTCCCTCAGAAGGCTGGTGTTAAATGAACATGTAAAAGTTTCTTTTACGGGCAAAATCCCCATCTCTTCAACATGAGATGATTAAATAGCATGGGTCTGAGAGTTTCGACTTGCAGTACGCCTTGCATAACTGCCATTTCAGCTTTATTAATGACCAAATCTGCTTCCCCATATAGTCCTCTGACTATTCTTACATACTTCTCACAGACTCTCAACTCGAATAGCTTAGATTACAAGAGATAGGGAGTAGGCTCCTATATATATATATATATATATATATATATATATATATATATATATATATATATATATTATGACTGGATGACATATCACAAAAGAATGTATATCAATAGACATCAGGAGTTTTGAATTTTTAAATTAGGGAAACTGATTGTGAAATCGTGATGAGTAGATGTTGATTTTATAAAAACCCAATTCCTTTTTACAAAGAGCGTTTTATGCAATTTTCGATCTGCTGGAAAACATTTTAAAATTGGTTAATATTTGGAAAATGTAAGTTTCATTAATGAATCTATCGTTTTCGTCTACGCCATTAGCAACGGGCAATCTATAGATTGCCACCCTTCTTAAACATCCACGGTGGAGCACTCTATCTCTTGCTGGCGGGATTCGAACCCGCATCTTTCACGTGAGAATCCAAGATGTAAGGACAAAATTATTATTAAATATCAAATAAATAAAAAATAATAATAATAAAACGACCTTTAATAATAAGGAACGAAAAAATAAATAATAATTAAAAACAAATTCCAAAATAATATATTCATATATACTGTACATATGTGGTTTTGTACCGACTTACATTTGTGGTTTTCTTCGATGCAATAGAATTTTGTTTTACGAGGAACCTTGTCTTAAATACTACATTGGAAACATAACACAGTCCTAAACACAGAACAGTAGACTCTGTTCAACCTGACATTATATTACAGACGTCTCTTTAACATTTAAAAATGGTCTAAGGGTTGTGATAACCTAGGAGTTTTCTCCCCTTAAACCCCCAACCCAAGGCGTTCTCCACTGGACCAAGAGGAGACCCTGTGTTATCTGATACTAGCTGTGCCAGTACTAGCTGCCCAGTGTGCCATGCTACACCTACTTTCTGTCTATGACTCTCCCCGTATTAAGATCTGCTTGTATACCCAGTTTCGTCAAAATCGGTCAAACGGTGTGAATTTGTTTATATCTGTCTAGTAGTTCATAATGCAACCGGCAGAGGGCAGCACCTCAGCACTTCATATATCAGCCGACAGAGGCCAGCACCCGAGCCTGCGAGTAGATAGCTCTAATCAAAGAAAGGCCAGCGCTCCTTAGTTAGACAGTATTTATTTATTTATTTTGTTTAACGATGCACCACTTTGAGGTGAATTGCATCGAGTAACTTTGTAGCTATATGCTGTTCATAGATATGTTGTTATCCTACGCCAGTTAAGTATACTGTATTACTATTTACATATTATTTACATGTAATAAAAAAAAATATAATAAATAGAAAAAAATAATAATTCAACAATTGAAATATGAGATAAATGATAAAATTATTTAATTTTTAAATAAAAGAATTATCGGATTTTTATATTTTGTCGTACAGGTTTACGTTTTTTAAATGTGCAAGTATGTCGTCAATATGGTGGCTACTGTCAGTAAGTAGGTCAGTAATGTCCCGTGGTATGTCCAAGTTCGTTATAAGAAGGCAGTCGAGTAATATATGTTTAACTGTTAGTTCCGTATTGCAAATCCGACATTTTGGTATTTCAGTATTATTCATTAAGTATTCGTGAGTCATGCGTGTGTGGCCTATTCGCAGCCTTGCTAGAACTATTTCTTCCCTTCGGGAATTTCGGTAAGCGGATGGCCAGTCAGTAAGTATGTGTTTGATTTGTCTCAATTTGTTTTCAGTCATATTATTCCAATCATGTTGCCACTTCTGATGTATGGTATTTCGGTTAATTGTCGTTATGTCTTTGTAGTAAAGTTCATAAGGTGGGTATGTGTCTTCCTGGGTCGCAAGTTTGGCATGCCAGTCAGCAGTCGTACTCAGTCCAAGGTTTTCATGTCCTGGGAGCCACCATAAAGATATATGTTTTCCTAGTGAGTGTAAATAATAAATGTGTTCTTTGATTTCTGTGCAAGTAGGGTGTAACGTGTACATGTTTTGTAGTGACTGGAGTGCACTCAGTGAGTCTGTGAAAAGGATTATGTGTGAATGTTAGACAGTAACTGTTGATATACAATTGAAATAAACAGCATTATATATTATATAATGATTTAGTCATCAATGAGTTCGAGTTATTCTAATTATCAAAAACATCAACAAATAAATTTGAGAAATTATTCAAAAAGGCCGTCAGAAGCTGAATGGTTCAGTGTAGCCATATTTTTCTTCAACAAAACTTTTGGCCTTTTGACCGAATTTTGAAATTTGACTATTTTGACCTAGCCTAGGAGATGTCCCGTATCAAGATCTACCTGTGGGCCAAGTTTGGTCAAAATCTGTCAAACTGTGTAGATTTGTTTAAGGAACAAACAGACAGACACGTGATATATATATATATATATATATATATATATATATATATATATATATATATAGATTTGTCAGAATGATTTTTGTTACGCATCGAAGGCGGATTGAGTTACTTCCCATTAGAGTTGGCAACTTTTATTTTCTGCGCATTTTAGACGTTTAGGGGACTATAATTTTCCTTTTCTTGGAGATTTTATTGGTGTATGTGTCTTGAAAAAAAAAATCCTTAATAATTCCTACTTCATGCTTTCCTTAATTCACCGGAAAAATGGACTGTATGGATCCACTGTTCATGCGAGTTGGAAATTTTTCTAATTCTACGGTGTATATACGAGTAGGATTAGCATTCATTCAGGGATTAATACATTGCGAAACCTAAAGGGAGAAGTAAACCATAGAGTTATAACTCTGAGAGTTGGTTTGCAGCGAGGCCTCACATCATAGCAACAATTGATGATCTGCGCAAGTCTCAATGATAAATCAGCTGGATGTATTAGATTCCCAGAGGAACGCCCTCGGGCATTCGTTCTATATTAGTACTCCTAAATTTCGGACCTGTCAGTCCACTAACTCCAAATGGATCGCTTCTTTAGCCTACTCAATTCAGGTATTGTAGTTTGTGGTGGCCGCAGCGTTTTCGGGAAAAAAGTAATGTTCACAAAACCTGTTTGTATATATAGTTCAGGGCGCATCGTTTTAGAGCTGTATGTTGAGAGGGGACACGCTAATGCTTGTGAGAATATCTTTGGAAGAACACTAATAACAATAATTAAGAGATATTTCTGGAACATATTTTATTTAAATATAAAAAAAATCGAAAAATGTAATTTTTTGAACTTATTTCGGTAATAACTCCAGGAAATATGAAGGTATCAAATGCACTTGAAGCTGCCAAACAAAATGATGTTTTATTATATTTTTTTCATACTTATAAATACTGTTTTGCAAAGCAGCAAATACAGTGGCTCACAGTCGAAGTGATGCAAGATTTTTACTTTAAAAAAAATATATTTAATACCAACCCACAATTTATTCTGAAAAATATTTGCTTAGAAAAATACAGTAGGATCATTACGCTAGAATATACAATAGTTAAAAATTAATTTGAGATCAAATCATAAAATTAAACAAAACCTTTATACATTAATATAAACTTTTAAGGTCACAGTGAAAATGATGCAAAATGGAAAACGTCCAAAAAATTCAAAAATATTTTAAATTTTAGGAATGCATGAATTGGACAAGCTTTTCTCTGCAAGATAGACATATCTTCTCCGATTCTTCTTGAAGAGTCTTTTTGAGATATTCTTGGTTTGATATCTAATGTTTCCTCACTTTTGTCTCTAATTAACTTCATAAATTCTCTATGGTGTGTGGTGATTGGAGGGGTGTTTTCATAGTTTTGAAGCAATTATATGAAGTATGCTTGGGATCGTTATGTCTATAAAAAGCAAAATAATTTATTATTCCGAACTTGGTTGCAATATTTTCTTCAGGATGTCACAATATTAATGTTTATCCATTGTTTCCTCAATAAAATGATGATATCCTACTGTTGAAGCAGCCGTACTCCCCCAAACCATAACATGATCACTTCAATGTTTGATGTTTAGGCGAAGATTATTCCCATGAAGCTGTTCCTTTGCCTTTCTCCAGACGAAACGTGTTCTATCAGAGCCAAACAGAGTAAATTTTGACACCTCCAAAGACAAAACAGTTCTCCAGAAGTCCATCTTTTCTTTAAGTAATTCTTGGGAAAAATAATTTGCATACTTTTATATTTTTCGTTTATGTAAGAATTTTGCCTTGCAACTCTACCATTGTATTGCATTTTTCTTAAGACTCTTTGAATTGTTTCAGCACACACCATTTTATAAAAACGTTTTTTAACAAATGTAGCCAACTTTGCAGCACTTAATTTTGAATTATTTTTTATTTGGCACAAAATCCAACTTTTGTCATTGCCGGTAAAACGTTTATTTTGTAATGACTCCAGATTTTCTTATTATTCTGTTTTCTTTTATAAAACGTCCAATAATGGATTGAGCGGTCTCATAACTCCTATTGATAATAAAGGCGATTTCATGTTGTTTTGCCCATTTTAAATTTGTTAAACACTATTTCTCGTTCAGGAATAGTTGTATGCGTACCAAATTTAAGCAAATGCCCGAATAAGACAGATTACTTGTATTCATATTGTTTATTTTTGTTTTTATTAAAATAATGAAAATTAATTAAAAGACTAGTAAACTCATGTCCCTGAAAACTGAAGAATACTTATTGTCTAAACGGGACTAAACTTTGCATCTTTTTCACTGTGACCTTCAATTCCTATGAGTTTTAACGACGATTTTTTTTTATTTGTACAAATGTTGTAGAGTTGATTTGTTCATAAAAACTTAATATATGACAATGGATCATTATGCTCTCATGTGCATTGGGATTTAAATTGTAACAAATTGAGAGCAACTAGCAATAGAAATGGAAATCTTGGTTTGCATCATTTCGATTGTGAGCCACTGTACATTTGAAGAAGATATTTTTATTTACCAAGTGAATATACAATATGTACGTTTAGTCTTACAAGCTATTATATATTTCGGCTGTGAGCCACTGTACATTTGAAGAAGATATTTTTATTTACCAAGTGAATATACAATATGTACGTTTAGTCTTACAAGCTATTATATATTTTGGCTGTGAGCCACTGTACATTTGAAGAAGATATTTTTATTTACCAAGTGAATATACAATATGTACGTTTAGTCTTACAAGCTATTATATATTTTGACTGTGAGCCACTGTACATTTGAAGAAGAAGATATTTTTATTTACCAAGTGAATATACAATATGTACGTTTAGTCTTACAAGCTATTATATATTTCGGCTGTGAGCCACTGTACATTTGAAGAAGATATATTTATTTACCAAGTGAATATACAATATGTACGATTAGTCTTACAAGCTATTATATATTTCGGCTGTGAGCCACTGTACATTTGAAGAAGAAGATATTTTTATTTACCAAGTGAATATACAATATGTACGTTTAGTCTTACAAGCTATTATATATTTCGGCTGTGAGCCACTGTACATTTGAAGAAGATATATTTATTTACCAAGTGAATATAAAATATGTACGTTTAGTCTTACAAGCTATTATATATTTCGGCTGTGAGCCACTGTACATTTGAAGAAGAAGATATTTTTATTTACCAAGTGAATATACAATATGTACGTTTAGTCTTACAAGCTATTATATATTTCGGCTGTGAGCCACTGTACATTTGAAGAAGATATATTTATTTACCAAGTGAATATACAATATGTACGTTTAGTCTTACAAGCTATTATATATTTCGGCTGTGAGCCACTGTACATTTGAAGAAGATATATTTATTTACCAAGTGAATATAAAATATGTACGTTTAGTCTTACAAGCTATTATATATTTCGGCTGTGAGCCACTGTACATTTGAAGAAGAAGATATTTTTATTTACCAAGTGAATATACAATATGTACGTTTAGTCTTACAAGCTATTATATATTTCGGCTGTGAGCCACTGTACATTTGAAGAAGATATATTTATTTACCAAGTGAATATACAATATGTACGTTTAGTCTTACAAGCTATTATATATTTCGGCTGTGAGCCACTGTACATTTGAAGAAGAAGATATTTTTATTTACCAAGTGAATATACAATATGTACGTTTAGTCTTACAAGCTATTATATATTTCGGCTGTGAGCCACTGTACATTTGAAGAAGATATATTTATTTACCAAGTGAATATACAATATGTACGTTTAGTCTTACAAGCTATTATATATTTCGACTGTGAGCCACTGTACATTTGAAGAAGAAGATATTTTTATTTACCAAGTGAATATACAATATGTACGTTTAGTCTTACAAGCTATTATATATTTTGACTGTGAGCCACTGTACATTTGAAGAAGAAGATATTTTTATTTACCAAGTGAATATACAATATGTACGTTTAGTCTTACAAGCTATTATATATTTTACATGTCAATTTATTTATTGGCTAACTACATACGCAATGATCTTAAGTATTGTTGAAAATTTGGGGAAAATTATTAAAAAAAAAAAAACAACAAAAAAACAAAAACAAATACGACTATAATACATACATTTGACAATTATTATGAGGTGAGGTGTCCAGAAGTATGTGTTTGTATCGCTAGGATTACTTTGTTATAATTGTCTATTTCAGCTATTAATGGATTGTCTGATAGTTGTGCTGAATTTAAGAATTTAGTCGTGGGTGTGTGTATATATACACTGGAATCTGTTTACTATTGTATCGAGTCTAAATGAGCTTGCATACAGGGCAGTACTATTGTATCGAGTCTAAATGAGCTTGCATACAGGGCAGTACTATTGTATCGAGTCTAAATGAGCTTGCATACAGGGCAGTACTATTGTATCGAGTCTAAATGAGCTTGCTTACAGGGCAGTACTATTGTATCGAGTCTAAATGAGCTTGCATACACGGCAGTACTATTGTATCGAGTCTAAATGGGCTTGCATACAGGGCAGTACTATTGTATCGAGTCTAAATGGGCTTGCTTACAGGGCAGTACTATTGTATCGAGTCTAAATGAGCTTGCATACACGGCAGTACTATTGTATCGAGTCTAAATGAGCTTGCATACACGGCAGTACTATTGTATCGAGTCTAAATGAGCTTGCATACAGGGCAGTACTATTGTATCGAGTCTAAATGAGCTTGCATACACGGCAGTACTATTGTATCGAGTCTAAATGAGCTTGCATACAGGGCAGTACTATTGTATCGAGTCTAAATGAGCTTGCATACAGGGCAGTACTATTGTATCGAGTCTAAATGGGCTTGCTTACAGGGCAGTACTATTGTATCGAGTCTAAATGAGCTTGCTTACAGGGCAGTACTATTGTATCGAGTCTAAATGAGCTTGCATACAGGGCAGTACTATTGTATCGAGTCTAAATGAGCTTGTGTATACAGGGCAGTACTATTGTATAGAGTCTAAATGAGCTTGCTTACAGGGCAGTACTATTGTATCGAGTCTAAATGAGCTTGCTTACAAGGCAGTACTATTGTATCGAGTCTAAATGAGCTTGCTTACAGGGCAGTACTATTGTATCGAGTCTAAATGAGCTTGTATACAGGGCAGTACTATTGTATCGAGTCTAAATGAGCTTGTATACAGGGCAGTATCATCGGCAAATAGTGAAAGGCAAGTGTGTGTGAGTGTTGGCAGATCATTACAAAATTAAATAAGATGGCGCTTAAACAAGAGCCTTGTGGGACTCCGGCTGGTATGGATTGTATGCTTGAGGTTCTGGAGTTTTTAACAAAAACTGATTTGTTATAATATCTGTTAACCTTGCGAGTTGCGCTATTGTAGAATAATTTCTTCTAAATCCAAACTGCTCTTTAATAAGGCATTGATGTTGGGAGATGTATTTATTAATTCTAGATAATATTAATTTTTCAAGAAGTTTGGAAAATATACCGAGGATGCTTATGGGACGTAAGTTGCAGGGTAGATTGGGGGGCTAAAACACCGGACACTCAGATTACTGTTTGTTCAGCCAGTACATATATATATATATATATATATATATATATATATATATATATATATAGAATAATAATATATTTTAAATAAAATAGGTGAGTTCTATTGCTTTAAATTTATTATTTGAATGCCTTTATAAATAATTGAATTTGATTTTTAGGTGGAGCAAAAGAAAATTGGTGCGCTTTAGCGAAAAAATGACCGATATAAAATCGACATAAAATTCAATTCTCTACAATAATCCGTCATAAAAATAACCGCTTTCCATTGGAGATTCCAGAGTTAGGGTCTCTGGAGAAGAACTGGAGAAAGTTGAGGGGTCGTGCATTAGGTCCAATGAAAGTACATTCGACCACGTTAAGACCCACCAAGTTTCGTTTTTTTTTATTTGTACAAATGTTGTAGAGTTGATTTGTTCATAAAAACTTAATATATGACAATGGATCATTATGCTCTCATGTGCATTGGGATTTAAATTGTAACAAATTGAGAGCAACTAGCAATAGAAATGGAAATCTTGGTTTGCATCATTTCGATTGTGAGCCACTGTACATTTGAAGAAGATATTTTTATTTACCAAGTGAATATACAATATGTACGTTTAGTCTTACAAGCTATTATATATTTCGGCTGTGAGCCACTGTACATTTGAAGAAGATATTTTTATTTACCAAGTGAATATACAATATGTACGTTTAGTCTTACAAGCTATTATATATTTTGGCTGTGAGCCACTGTACATTTGAAGAAGATATTTTTATTTACCAAGTGAATATACAATATGTACGTTTAGTCTTACAAGCTATTATATATTTTGACTGTGAGCCACTGTACATTTGAAGAAGAAGATATTTTTATTTACCAAGTGAATATACAATATGTACGTTTAGTCTTACAAGCTGTTATATATTTCGGCTGTGAGCCACTGTACATTTGAAGAAGATATATTTATTTACTAAGTGAATATACAATATGTACGATTAGTCTTACAAGCTATTATATATTTCGGCTGTGAGCCACTGTACATTTGAAGAAGAAGATATTTTTATTTACCAAGTGAATATACAATATGTACGTTTAGTCTTACAAGCTATTATATATTTCGGCTGTGAGCCACTGTACATTTGAAGAAGATATATTTATTTACCAAGTGAATATAAAATATGTACGTTTAGTCTTACAAGCTATTATATATTTCGGCTGTGAGCCACTGTACATTTGAAGAAGAAGATATTTTTATTTACCAAGTGAATATACAATATGTACGTTTAGTCTTACAAGCTATTATATATTTCGGCTGTGAGCCACTGTACATTTGAAGAAGATATATTTATTTACCAAGTGAATATACAATATGTACGTTTAGTCTTACAAGCTATTATATATTTCGGCTGTGAGCCACTGTACATTTGAAGAAGAAGATATTTTTATTTACCAAGTGAATATACAATATGTACGTTTAGTCTTACAAGCTATTATATATTTCGGCTGTGAGCCACTGTACATTTGAAGAAGATATATTTATTTACCAAGTGAATATACAATATGTACGTTTAGTCTTACAAGCTATTATATATTTCGACTGTGAGCCACTGTACATTTGAAGAAGAAGATATTTTTATTTACCAAGTGAATATACAATATGTACGTTTAGTCTTACAAGCTATTATATATTTTGACTGTGAGCCACTGTACATTTGAAGAAGAAGATATTTTTATTTACCAAGTGAATATACAATATGTACGTTTAGTCTTACAAGCTATTATATATTTTACATGTCAATTTATTTATTGGCTAACTACATACGCAATGATCTTAAGTATTGTTGAAAATTTGGGGAAAATTATTAAAAAAAAAAAAAAAACAACAAAAAAACAAAAACAAATACGACTATAATACATACATTTGACAATTATTATGAGGTGAGGTGTCCAGAAGTATGTGTTTGTATCGTTAGGATTACTTTGTTATAATTGTCTATTTCAGCTATTAATGGATTGTCTGATAGTTGTGCTGAATGAAAGAATTTAGTCGTGGGTGTGTGTATATAGTCTGTGATTGTCGGCATTGCCAGCTCGTCGTGCATGTCTGTAATTTTAGTGTATCTAGAGTAACAAGTCATTTATAATTAAAAGACAGATATTTTGGATAACTTGAAGCTTTTTGTAGTTTGCTAAACAGGTTGAAGTCCAAACAGAACAAGCATTTAACAGAACATAGCGTATAATAATTTTATAAAGAATTGTTTTAATTTACAATTTTTATTAAAATACTAGCCGTTACCCGGCGTGCCATGCTACGCCTACTTTCTGCGTATAGAAAAGCCTAAATAAATTAGACACCAAATAAGTATTATTAAAATATAATAACACGAATCTGTAACTGTTATGAACCCGTGGCCTCCCAACTGTGAGTCCTAGACGACTTTGACCTAACCTATAAGACCCCCCGTATCAAGACATACATGTATACCAAGCTTAGTAAAAATTGGTCTAACGGTGTGGATTTGTATAAGGGACAAACATACAGACAGACAGCTGGTAGATTTTTTTGACCTAGCCCACGGCACTCCCCAGATTAAGATCTACCTGTGTACCGAGTTTAGTCAAAATCGGACGAACGGTGTGGATTTGTATAAGGGTCAAACATACAGACAGACAGCTATAAGACGTTTTTGAATTAGCCTACGAGACTCCCAAGATTAAGATCTACATGTGTTCCGAGTTTAGACAAAATCGGACGAACGGTGTGGATTTGTATAAGAAACAAACATACAGACAGACAGCTATAAGACGTTTTTGACATAGCCGACGACACTCCCAAGATTAAGATCTACATGTGTATCGAGTTTAGTCAAAATCGGACGAACGGTGTGGATTTGTATAAGGGACAAACATACAGACAGACAGCTGGTAGATTTTTTTGACCTAGCCTAGGAGATTTCTCGTATCAAGACCTACCATTATTCCAAGTTTGGTCAAAATCAGTCAAACGGTGTAGATTTGTATAAGGAACAAACAAACAGAAAAACAGACAGACACGTGATTTTTATATATATAGATGTGAACATTGAATAGAGTAATTTCATACAACTATCCTGCTTCTGGTTTTTGTGCACGGTGAGGGTGAGACCTCTATCTAGAGTTAGTCCTAAATATTTTGAATGGCGTTCCCATAGAATTATATTACTTTGAATTTTAATATAAATTTCTTGGCGCTGTCTTCTCTTTGTAAACAGAACTGCTTCTGTTTTCGCGTGATTTATTTTGATTTTCCATTTGCAATAAAAAAAACTACACTGGAATCTGTTTACTATTGTATCGAGTCTAAATGAGCTTGCTTACAGGGCAGTACTATTGTATCGAGTCTAAATGAGCTTGTATACAGGGCAGTACTATTGTATCGAGTCTAAATGAGCTTGCTTACAGGGAAGTACTATTGCATCGAGTCTAAATGAGCTTGCTTACAAGGCAGTACTATTGTATCGAGTCTAAATGAGCTTGCTTACAGGGCAGTACTATTGTATCGAGTCTAAATGAGCTTGTATACAGGGCAGTACTATTGTATCGAGTCTAAATGAGCTTGCTTACAGGGATGTACTATTGTATCGAGTCTAAATGAGCTTGCTTACAAGGCAGTACTATTGTATCGAGTCTAAATGAGCTTGCTTACAGGGCAGTACTATTGTATCGAGTCTAAATGAGCTTGTATACAGGGCAGTACTATTGTATCGAGTCTAAATGAGCTTGCTTACAGGGAAGTACTATTGTATCGAGTCTAAATGAGCTTGCTTACAAGGCAGTACTATTGTATCGAGTCTAAATGAGCTTGCTTACAGGGCAGTACTATTGTATCGAGTCTAAATGAGCTTGTATACAGGGCAGTACTATTGTATCGAGTCTAAATGAGCTTGCTTACAGGGAAGTACTATTGTATCGATTCTAAATGAGCTTGCTTACAAGGCAGTACTATTGTATCGAGTCTAAATGAGCTTGCTTACAGGGCAGTACTATTGTATCGAGTCTAAATGAGCTTGTATACAGGGCAGTACTATTGTATCGAGTCTAAATGAGCTTGCTTACAGGGAAGTACTATTGTATCGAGTCTAAATGAGCTTGCTTACAAGGCAGTACTATTGTATCGAGTCTAAATGAGCTTGCATACAGGGCAGTACTATTGTATCGAGTCTAAATGAGCTTGCATACAGGGCAGTACTATTGTATCGAGTCTAAATGAGCTTGCATACACGGCAGTACTATTGTATCGAGTCTAAATGAGCTTGCATACAGGGCAGTACTATTGTATCGAGTCTAAACGGGCTTGCTTACAGGGCAGTACTATTGTATCGAGTCTAAATGAGCTTGCTTACAGGGCAGTACTATTGTATCGAGTCTAAATGAGCTTGCATACAGGGCAGTACTATTGTATCGAGTCTAAATGAGCTTGTATACACGGCAGTACTATTGTATCGAGTCTAAATGAGCTTGCATACAGGGCAGTACTATTGTATCGAGTCTAAATGGGCTTGCTTACAGGGCAGTACTATTGTATCGAGTCTAAATGAGCTTGCTTACAGGGCAGTACTATTGTCTCGAGTCTAAATGAGCTTGCATACAGGGCAGTACTATTGTATCGAGTCTAAATGAGCTTGCTTACAGGGAAGTACTATTGTATCGAGTCTAAATGAGCTTGCTTACAAGGCAGTACTATTGTATCGAGTCTAAATGAGCTTGCTTACAGGGCAGTACTATTGTATCGAGTCTAAATGAGCTTGCTTACAGGGCAGTACTATTGTATCGAGTCTAAATGAGCTTGTATACAGGGCAGTACTATTGTATCGAGTCTAAATGAGCTTGCTTACAGGGAAGTACTATTGTATCGAGTCTAAATGAGCTTACTTACAAGGCAGTACTATTGTATCGAGTCTAAATGAGCTTGCTTACAGGGCAGTACTATTGTATCGAGTCTAAATGAGCTTGTATACAGGGCAGTACTATTGTATCGAGTCTAAATGAGCTTGCTTACAGGGAAGTACTATTGTATCGAGTCTAAATGAGCTTGCTTACAAGGCAGTACTATTGTATCGAGTCTAAATGAGCTTGCTTACAGGGCAGTACTATTGTATCGAGTCTAAATGAGCTTGTATACAGGGCAGTACTATTGTATCGAGTCTAAATGAGCTTGCTTACAGGGAAGTACTATTGTATCGAGTCTAAATGAGCTTGCTTACAGGGCAGTACTATTGTATCGAGTCTAAATGAGCTTGTATACAGGGCAGTACTATTGTATCGAGTCTAAATGAGCTTGCTTACAGGGAAGTACTATTGTATCGAGTCTAAATGAGCTTGCTTACAAGGCAGTACTATTGTATCGAGTCTAAATGAGCTTGCTTACAGGGCAGTACTATTGTATCGAGTCTAAATGAGCTTGTATACAGTGCAGTACTATTGTATCGAGTCTAAATGAGCTTGCTTACAGGGAAGTACTATTGTATCGAGTCTAAATGAGCTTGCTTACAAGGCAGTACTATTGTATCGCGTCTAAATGAGCTTGCTTACAGGGCAGTACTATTGTATCGAGTCTAAATGAGCTTGTATACAGGGCAGTACTATTGTCTCGAGTCTAAATGAGCTTGCATACAGGGCAGTACTATTGTATCGAGTCTAAATGAGCTTGCTTACAGGGAAGTACTATTGTATCGAGTCTAAATGAGCTTGCTTACAAGGCAGTACTATTGTATCGAGTCTAAATGAGCTTGCTTACAGGGCAGTACTATTGTATCGAGTCTAAATGAGCTTGCTTACAGGGCAGTACTATTGTATCGAGTCTAAATGAGCTTGTATACAGGGCAGTACTATTGTATCGAGTCTAAATGAGCTTGCTTACAGGGAAGTACTATTGTATCGAGTCTAAATGAGCTTACTTACAAGGCAGTACTATTGTATCGAGTCTAAATGAGCTTGCTTACAGGGCAGTACTATTGTATCGAGTCTAAATGAGCTTGTATACAGGGCAGTACTATTGTATCGAGTCTAAATGAGCTTGCTTACAGGGAAGTACTATTGTATCGAGTCTAAATGAGCTTGCTTACAAGGCAGTACTATTGTATCGAGTCTAAATGAGCTTGCTTACAGGGCAGTACTATTGTATCGAGTCTAAATGAGCTTGTATACAGGGCAGTACTATTGTATCGAGTCTAAATGAGCTTGCTTACAGGGAAGTACTATTGTATCGAGTCTAAATGAGCTTGCTTACAGGGCAGTACTATTGTATCGAGTCTAAATGAGCTTGTATACAGGGCAGTACTATTGTATCGAGTCTAAATGAGCTTGCTTACAGGGAAGTACTATTGTATCGAGTCTAAATGAGCTTGCTTACAAGGCAGTACTATTGTATCGAGTCTAAATGAGCTTGCATACAGGGCAGTACTATTGTATCGAGTCTAAATGAGCTTGCATACAGGGCAGTACTATTGTATCGAGTCTAAATGAGCTTGCATACACGGCAGTACTATTGTATCGAGTCTAAATGAGCTTGCATACAGGGCAGTACTATTGTATCGAGTCTAAACGGGCTTGCTTACAGGGCAGTACTATTGTATCGAGTCTAAATGAGCTTGCTTACAGGGCAGTATCATCGGCAAATAGTGAAAGGCAAGTGTGTGTGAGTGTTGGCAGATCATTACAAAATTAAATAAGATGGCGCTTAAACAAGAGCCTGGTGGGACTCCGGCTGGTATGGATTGTATGCTTGAGGTTCTGGAGTTTTTAACAAAAACTGATTTGTTATAATATCTGTTAACCTTGCGAGTTGCGCTATTGTAGAATAATTTCTTCTAAATCCAAACTGCTCTTTAATAAGGCATTGATGTAGGGAGATGTATTTATTAATTCTAGATAATATTAATTTTTCAAGAAGTTTGGAAAATATACCGAGGATGCTTATGGGACGTAAGTTGCAGGGTAGATTGGGGGGCTAAAACACCGGACACTCAGATTACTGTTTGTTCAGCCAGTACATATATATATATATATATATATATATATATATATATATATATATATATATATATATATATATATATATTGAATAATAATATATTTTAAATAAAATAGGTGAGTTCTATTGCTTTAAATTTATTATTTTAATGCCTTTATAAATAATTGAATTTGATTTTTAGGTGGAGCAAAAGAAAATTGGTGCGCTTTAGCGAAAAAATGACCGATATAAAATCGACATAAAATTCAATTCTCTACAATAATCCGTCATAAAAATAACCGCTTTCCATTGGAGATTCCAGAGTTAGGGTCTCTGGAGAAGAACTGGAGAAAGTTGAGGGGTCGTGCATTAGGTCCAATGAAAGTACATTCGACCACGTTAAGACCCACCAAGTTTCGTTTTTAAATTTCAAAAATTGTGGAAAAAAAGGGGGGCGTCAATCGAGTTTTGAACACCCTGTATATATATAAGTTATCAAATTGGAGATTTCAAGTTAAATAAAAATAAGTAAGTACATTTTCGTTCACTTCATTCCGCTTTTTAAACCTCAGCTTTGAAATTTTCTTTTTCTATGCAAACCTCTGTAATAATGAAATTGATTATAATTGATTGTATCAAAATTCAATTTTTTGAAAATCCAATCATTCTCAAAGAGAAAACACTTTGACCGTGTTATATATGATTGATAAGCGGCGAGAAAAAAGCCACAACGCCTGACCGATTTCGGAGTTATCCCTTGATCCAGTGCGGTTTCCAAAGCCCCAGACAGAGCGATCGTATCGTGACAAGAGATGCTCTGTCATATGGCGGGCAGATGAAAAACAAGGTGGGTCCGATCAATAGCTCACCCTTTAGCTGGCTGCAATTTAGCAGATAAATCACATCTCTTACCAGCTGCCAGAAAAGATAAATATCCATAAACCGCTTTTCTTTTTCTAGAAGAAAGTTATACAAATCTTTTTTTATCTATAATAATATTTAATTTTTCTTTTTAAGTTAATTTACCATGGACTGCTGAAGTCAAATATTGGTATAGGGGGAAGAATATTCCTATTAGGCCTGGAGTTTGCTCAATAAATTAAAGGATAAATATCTTAAAATATTTTGAAAGAATATAAATAGACAAATTTGCGAATTGTTGAATACTTTGCATGTACAGTATAACATGGACAAATAATCAGAAAAATGTATGTTGAATATATAACATGAACAACTAATAAGAAAAATGTAAAAAAAATAGTCATTAGGAGTCAAGATCAAAAGTGCCCTCAGCGGTCGTAATTTTGGTTTTCCTCAAGGAACTGACTTAACATTGTCCGCATTTAATGAGAGAAAACAGGGTGAACATATTTATTAATTTATTTAAATTTAAACCTCCAATGTTTTCGGAACATGTTATCTACTGGATACCAACATTTTCAGAAAATATATTTCCAGATAAATTGTGAAGGAGAGGAGCTCATATTATGACAATACCTCTATTGAATGAAGTTTATGAACAGATATTTCTGGCTCAAAATGAGAAGGGTGTGGACAAAAGGATAATTAAAAGTACTAAAAATGTAGTTATAAAAATGATATAAATAAGTTATATACAGGATTGATACGTACTTGTAGCGATTGAGGACAAATTTTAAACTAGTAATGAAATGACTTCATTAAACTCTGTTTATCTACTATATATTTGTCAAATACCACTCACTCACTCACTCATCTATCATCCCCCAGCCCAAACCGCTCGACAGAAAATTTTGAAATTTTGCATGGACACTCCCTATATAACGTAGGCACTCACTAAGAAAGGATTTTTTGATATTCGAATTTTTAAGTATTTTTAGGGGGGTTTAAAGTTTTGTTGGTTAGAGAAGGCAAGCCAAGGCAGCATGCGTTGCAAGAACGATAACAAAACAGCTGTCATTGTTATGTATCTATTTCATAGTATTATATTTAATTGAGGTTAATTTCAACTATGTTGGCAGTCCTTGAATTATTACAAATAAACTGTCTCTCATAGAGTTTACGGTATAAATAAAAACGGTACAAATTAGAAGTAAAGTGGTGAGTTTTAAGCCTAGCAAGTAACGGGAATGTGGAATTCTAAATTGTTAGTCTACCCACATCATAAAAATTAAAAAGGAATCTGTTTTGCTACTTAATTTTCTAAAAAAAAATCGCCCATCCAAATAGTAGAGGGGCTGACCGCTGGCACTGCTTTGTAGGTAGTTCTAATATCCGGAACCCTTGCACAGCCTCATCACCCATTAACATCTCCAGTCAGACACTTCCTGATAATGCTCGCAAATATAATTGGTGTTTCCAAATGACATCTTGGAAACATAAATTTTAACGTCCTTTTATTATTGACAACAAATTTTAACCTGTAGTCGTTTAGCTCCAGTTACTGTTAACCTATAGATAACGGGTTATGTGTTTGTTGAGACTGGTCCGAAGTGCCCCAGAGTCAAGAAAAATTATACTTTGATAACTTATCAGTTGATGAATAACATATACTATGACGGGAACCGTGCAATAATAAACTTCGCAAAATTATATAGTAGCGTTAATTTTAATGATACATTATTTAACGCAATGAAATAACTCCTTACCTGCCGTGACGAAGCACGGGTATTCGGCTAGTCTACTATATATTTGTCAAATACCACTCACTCACTCACTCACTCACTCACTCACTCACTCACTGACCTATCATCGCCCAGCCCAAACCGCTTGACAGAAAATTTTGAAATTTTGCATATACACTCCCTATATAACGTAGGCACTCATTAAGAAAGGATTTTTTGATATTCGAATTTTTAAGTATTTTTAGGGGGGTTTAAAGTTTGAGTTGGTTAGAGCAGGCAAGCCAAGGCAGCATGGGTTGCTAGGACGATAACAGAACAGCTGTTACCGTACATTATCTATTTCATATTATTATTTTTAATTGAGGTTTCCACTATGATGACAGTCCTGGAATTACTAGAAATAAAATGTGATTTTGTCCCTCATAGAGTTTACGCCCTGGTGGTGGCCCATCCCCAATAACCCGAATCAAATTGACACAAAAATTTAAAATTTTGCACGGACAATACGTTTAGAGTGTAAACTCTCGCTATGAAAGGTTTTTTGATATTCAAATGTTTAGGTACTTTTAGGGTGGTTTGAATTATTAAGAAGTTCCTCATCGGCTCAAAAATGGTTCGATTTTGATAACATTTGGTACAAAAATCTTTTTTCTCATTTAAAAGGTCAAGTTCATTAACCAGTTGAATCCGTTTACTGGAACATGGTTTTTGGAGCGAAATTTGTGCGAAAGATTCCTTAACGTAGGAAAACGAATAAAACCATTTTTTAAGCGAATTCTGTAGCCATTTACGAGAAAAATTGATAGAAATACTTTTCAAAACTAATTTTCTGTTTGGTGATACAAAGTTTTCGGATCTCAGTATATTTTCTAAAATATCTGGAAAACGGTTGGGAACTCGTAGTAAGTGAAAGGTGGCTATTCGAAAGGTTACTAAATTCTCTACAATAAGATTCTGTTGTAAATTCGGTGGGGCGATGTCAATCGAAGAGATAAGTGCTTAAAACTTCAAATTGGTTAGTTTTATGCTTTTTAACGTGTATTTGACTCTGTTTGCCTAACTTTTTAATTTTTAAGCGGTTGTATTTTTTTTCTTTTTTTTTTTTTTTTACTCTCCAACGGAAACAAGCACGGTTACCTCCACATGGTGTTTCCTGGGTAACTTTAAAGTCTGTGCAATAATAAGCTGTACAAAATTATGTAGTAGCGTTAATTTTGATCATGTCTTATTTAACTCAATATAAAAATTACTTATCGGCCGTGGTGAAGCACGGGTATTCAGCTAGTTAATTTATATCTGTTGCGTGGCTTATTTTCATGTTTAACATAATATCAGCATTTTCCTTACGTTGTTTCTAATAAGTTTTATTAGGAAACCATAAATATATTGGCTACATACATACGGCTATTTCAGTTAAACTTAATTAAAAGTTAACACTCCGTGCCAAGGGTCTTGGGTTCGATTCCCACTAGGGGTCGTGGCTTTTCTTTTTGAAAAGAGAAGAAGTATCAGCCCTATCCTGGCTAGGAAAGGGTGGTGACCTATAGATAGCCCGTCCTAAAATTTATAAATGCTGTTTTTCAAAGAAACTCACACTTCCTGTATGTCGTCCAAGATATGAATCATTATCACGAGCTTTGAAAAAGGGGCTCAGAGTTTGAGAAATATTCAGTATGCAGAGTGCCTTGTGACGTTTAATAGCCAAATGTCACATTCTGCCTGCAAAACGCACTTGTACACGAAGCCGAGGTATATCAAAATGGAGAATGGGCACTAAAGATGAAGCTTACAGATGGAAAGTATATGGTGTCATCCATCCTCGGCAAATATATTTAACAATTTTTTGTTGATGGGAATTATTATAAAAAATATAATCAAATAAGTTTAAAAACGTCTCTAGGATCAAAAAATATTATAATTGCTACAAGGAGTAAGGGCTAACCAGTGTTACAAAAGGGTTAGGGAGTTGATGAAAAAATAGTCGCCCCAAAAGAGGAAAAAGAGTCAGTTGTCCGTGACTAATTCGGCAGGGAAAATGTGAAGTGCCTCCCTTGGATGGGGAGGTGGTGAGTGGGAGATGGTAAGTGGGAGGTGGAGAGAGAGGTGGAAAGTGGGAGGTGGACAGTAACCGAAAGGAACGCTACAGCTATTTCTTGGCATGTGATACTCTATACAAACCATCCGTTGGGGAAAAGCTCAGGGCTTTCTTAATGCCTTATTTCCTTAACAGAATACTAAATCTTTAGTTGTAATTAAATAACAAACTAAGTATAGGTATATTTCTTGCATGCTCATTATATTTATGTGCTCCATTTCTTTTTTCAACAATAAATTCATCTCGTTATAAAAATTATTAAAAAAGAAAAAACTCCAACCCGGAGTACCTTCGAAAAAAGCACTTGATTAAGGCAGTAACTATAATAAAAATTAAAAGTTTAGCTGGGGTCTCCCCGTGGTCTTGTGGCTATAGCCTTGGAATCTCAAACGGCAGATGGTGGGTTCGATTCCCACCGGCGACAGGAATTTTCTCATCTCATGGCCGTAGAAAAATTCCTCGCTGAAACTTGGATGTCGGCGCTAATGGCCCCGTTGTCGATGCGCCATAAAAAAAAAATGTTTATATCATAAAAGTAGTTGGAATAGGTTAGTGATCATGTATTTATTACGCCGCATAAATTGAGCGCTATTAGAATTTTCCAAGCAATCGCTGGAATTCTTTATTCTATTTATTCATTTAATTAGGTTTAAACAATTTCCGATAATGGTATTTTCTAATATTGAAAGAATTCATTCTATGAAGACTTGGAAAAAATTGAATATTTGTTACGGGGAAAGACACCTAATTGATGAATGGAAGATGTCAGCAAGACGAATGATGGCCCCTCCCTTTACAGACGATGGCAGCCCAATCCGAATATGTATTTCCATTCGAATCCTAGCCATAAATAATTCTTCTTTGGTATTGGTAGAGAAATTATACAGGGTGTCCCGTAAATGTCTAGTCATATTGTGAGGGGTGATAGAGGACTCTTAGGGGAACAAAAAATGTTCTATGACGATTTTCCGAATTCTCGCCCATAAGGGAGAAAACGTCGTTTTATTGTTTTTTCGAGACAAACGTACTTTTTAGAAGAATAATCGTTGTAGCTCCGTCCCAGGTGGTACTACTAAAAAGGGTGTGAAACCAATCGAAAGCTGAGTAAATTTACTATAAGACTAGTTGAGGGTAAACGTAAAAATGAATGAATGTAAGTATGTATATCTTACCAAAAGAAAGCTATTCTAAATTTCCTGACATTTTATTGATATTTCTTTCCAGCGTTACTCCTCAATAAGCAGGATCTGAGATTTCCGGGTTTCAGAAAAACTTCCTCATTTAACCAGCTTTCCATTCATGTATCACAACCCTGTGTTATTGAAGTACTTGAACGATTTAAGAACAAAAGTTTTAAAAAAAACATGGATCTGTGAAAAGAAAATTATATTTTTTTCTTCAATTTATTCAAAAAGCTGAAGGGAAATATTTTTTTTATAAATTTTTACATAAATATTAAGTAAATATTTACTTAAAAGAATAAAAAAAATTACTTCCACGGATATAAAAAAAAAATCTTAAAACAGTAAATGAATAAAATACACATTTATTTTGAATTTATTAATTCAGGTGACTAATACTGGGTCCAGGGGGTGGCCATTAATGAACCACAACCATACATTAACCTCAAAAATTATTATTTTTACCTATATCACGCATTTGAACACATTTTTACAGGACTATTTACATCTTATTTATGAGGTATAGAATTTTTATTTACCACAACAAAAACGCATGGGCCCACGAGAATCCCAGTGAGTTTCACAAGCGTAGCCATCAGTATAAATTCAAGGTAAAGCATTTGTTTTCGAAATATAAATACCTGTAAAAATGTGTACAAATGCGTGATCTAGGTAAAAATAGTAATTTTTGAGGTTAATGTATGGTTGGGGTTCATTAATGGCCACCTCCTGGACCCAGTATTAGTTACTGTAATTAACAAATTCAAAATAAATTTGTATTTTATTTATTTACTGTTTTAGGATATTTTTTTTTATATTTGTGGAAGTATTTTTTTTTATTGTTTTAAGTAAATATTTACTTAATATGTATGTAAACATTTATAAAAATAAATATTTCTCTTCAGCTTTTTGAATAAACTGAAGAAAAAAATATAATTTTCTTTTCACAGATCCATGTTTTTTTTTAAACTTTTGTTCTTAAATCGTTCAAATACTCCAATAACACTGGGTTGTGATGCATGAATGGAAAGCTGTTTAAATGAGAAAATTTTTCTGAAACCCGGAAATCTCAGATCCTCCCCATTGAGGAGTAACGCTGGAAAGAAATATCAATAAAATGTCAGGAAATTTAGAATAGCTTTCTTTTGGTAAGATATACATACTTACATTCATTTATTTTTATGTTTACTCCCAACTAGTCTTATAGTAAATTTACTCACCGTTCGATAGGTTTCACTTTCTTTCTAGTAGTACTACCTGGGACGGAGCTACAACGATTATTCTTCTAAAAACCACGTTAGTATTGAAAAACAATAAAACGACGTTTTCTTCCTTATGGGCGAGAATTCGGGAAATCGTCATAGAACATTTTTTGTTTCCCTAAGGGTCCTCTATTACCCCTCACAATATGACTAGACATTTACGGGACACCCTGTATAAATGTATCCTTAATTTAAAAACACTGATTTTTGACATTTGATTTGAGTTTATTTTCAATTTCCGATCATTAATCATATCGTCGATTCAAAAGCAAACTAACGAATATGAAAATCAACACTTTTCAGAGTGGAAAAGTATTTATTCATAACTTTTTTTTGGACAGTCAAATATTCGGCAGATTTGACTTTTTGATAGTGGAATACTTTCCCTTTAATAGAGTGAAGTCAGATTGAAGAATTTGCCGTAAATAAGTCCAGCAGAAATTATTAAAGATAGACAATACAAGAACAATTTTTTCATATTCGTTAGTTTGCTTTTGTATCGACGATATTTTCCCTGAATAAAAGACAAATAAACTTTGAATAAATCGTAGGTTTAGAAAGAGAAAGAAATATTTTGTCTCAATATTAGCACTTTCTGAATGAATGTGCCTATTAAGGTTGCAGCCAGAAAAAAAAATTTTCTAAATCTTTATCGAACCTATACATTAATTGGAAGGGAAAATAAGATTTATTCCTCTTTACAAGAAAGATATTCACAATAATTTACATATAAAACTTTATGAAGAAAGATAAATGATAGAAGGGGTCGTTATTTGATAAATGTTTTGACCCCTTCTATCACTTATCTTTCTTCATAAAGTTTTATATGAGGTTTTTTTCGCACAAAAACACTTCAAACATACAAACATAATTAGTGATAATTAAACTTAGACGTGCCAATGACCAAAGCAGTCGAGGCACCCAAATAAAAAAAAAAAAATTAAACTTAGAATTGAATCACAATTGTAATTCAATTAAAATTCTTGGTAATTGATGTTTGAATTACACTACAGGATTAAAATGTAATTATAATTCACGTTTTAATTAAATTATTATTATTGGTGTAATTCTAGCTCATGAACTACAAGTACAATGTAATCGTAATTCTTAATTCAATTTTAATATGCCCTACACTACCAGAAACCGACCTTACGGTGTACTTGAATTGAGCATAGGTAGGATGTGCACTTAAATCTCAAGCACATTGTTCTAAATATGAAGCACGATACGAGCTAGGTACGTGGGAAACAATACGTCACTGATATATCGCTCAATTACAATATGCCCTACACTACCAGAAACCGGCCCTACGGTGTACTTGAATTGAGCATAGGTAGGATATGCACTTAAATCTCAAGCACATTGTTCTAAATATGAAACACGATACGAGCTAGGTACGTGGGAAACAATACGTCACTGATATATCGCTCAATTACAATATGCTCTACACTACCAGAAACCGGCCCTACGGTGTACTTGAATTGAGCATAGGTAGGATATGCACTTAAATCTCAAGCACATTGTTCTAAATATGAAACACGATACGAGCTAGGTACGTGGGAAACAATACGTCACTGATATATCGCTCAATTACAATATGCCCTACACTACCAGAAACCGGCCATACGGTGTACTTGAATTGAGCATAGGTAGGATATGCACTTAAATCTCAAGCACATTGTTCTAAATATGAAACACGATACGAGTTAGGTACGTGGGAAACAATACGTCACTGATATATCGCTCAATGACAGTTTTGACAAGTGATGCTTCAGGATAAGCAATTTCCCTCTCTTTGCTTTTAGACAAAACCTTTGTAGGTTCTATGTAAGGTTTTGAAATATATTCGAGAAGCAAACAAATGGTCTTTAGATCTGTCTTTTATTGTTAGACACGACTAGGTCAATTCTATTTAAGAAATATATTGTTATTGTCCTACAATATGTCTTTTTAATAACGATGAAGAACCTGAAAAAAAATGAGATGGGCTCTGAAAAAAAAGAAGAAAGCTGAAGAAGATCAAAGAAAATTTCTCAGTTGTAGTTTTACATCCAAATAATAAATGAAGAAGTGCGAACATTTTTCACTGGGGGAGTATCCATTTTACTGAGTTAAATAAAATACAATTAGTGAAATGGTTAAAATTACTAAAATATTGTGTTATATTTTATGTGTTCGCAAAAGACAAACTTATATAAGATTAACGCAATAATTAATTATTTTTAACCATTTCATTAATTGCCTTTTATTTGCACAAAAGATAGCTTAAAAAGTCCGTCACGCAGGAGCTGCATAACTAAGCACTTTCCTCAGATTTTTTTTAGTGTAGACTACATTACTGAATAATTTGCTGTAAATAACCTATATAAATAAAATAAAAACGTGAATAGTTCTGCTCATTTACATTTCTTATGAGGCCTGTCAATTATTAATTTTGTAAATAATTTGCTTCCAGAGTTATGTTAATACATGATACTGTACTACTTAATAAATACACAAAAACTTCACATTCCGTCTTTTGATCTGACGCAGGAACAGGATACAGTCCCCATAGTGGGAGATAGCGCTCCTTGTAGCGCCTTTGCGAACCTACGTCTGGCTGGCTAATTGTAATGAAACAGACTTTAAAGTAAACCCTCCTTTCCAATAGACCGATTTACTTCATTTTTACAACACCTCTTTCTCATGAGATACCCACGACGCATACCGCATTTCGTTACAATACAGCAGAAATTACGACCGTTATGAGTATATTAGTACTTTAGTTCGGAGTAAACCCCCCCCTCCAAATAACCCGATTTAGTTTATTTTTACAACCCATTTTTCTCTGTTGATTACCACCACGAATACCAAGTTTCGTTGAAATGTAACAAAAATTACGGCTGGCAGTGGCAAATTGGTATTGTGGGTCCGGTGTAAACCCCCCCTTCTAATGAACCGATTTAGTTTATTTTTACAACGGAATTCTCTCTTTAGATCAAAATAAGGAATACCGAGTTTCGTTGAAATATAACAAAAACTACGGCTGGTATGGTCAAATTAGTGTTTTGGGTCCGGGGTAAACCCCCCCTCCCGGTGGACCGATTTTGGTGGTTAACGAACTCGTTCAATCGTTTGCTATTTGAACGCTATATACCACGTTTCATGAAGAAAAAACAAAAACTCTGGCCGCTATCGTGTTAACAGACACATATATATATATATATATATATATATATATATATATATATATATATATATATATATATATATATATATATAGATATATATAAATTTTAACGGGGGTCATTTTCGGTGTCTACTAGGTAGGATGGATAAAGATTCGAAGAAATTTTTCAAAAATTCCGTCATGAGTCCAACCTCAATAGCTACTTTCCTTCGGAGGAAAGTGCTAAAACAAAGAAAATGGAAACAGCTTCTAGCGAAAAATGTTCTCACTGGCGATTGATTATCACTCGTATACCACTTACATTATTTTTACCTAAATGGCGGTCGTTAAAAAGTACTTTTTTCAAAATTTAGAGTTTCATTGCTTTTGACTCATCATTTTTGTATTAATATTTAATAATTTATTTTGTTAACATTTTTGATAAACGGAATTACTTATTGATAATTAGTAATCACATTTGAGTCATTTGTATTATTTGTACTGATATGGTGATCCTTTTTTAAGCACTTTTTTTAAAAGTAATTATATTTAAAAATTTATCGAGGCTCATTTATTGGTTTTTACAATAAACTCATTCTATACCATGCAAATTTAATAAGAGACACTTATTGTTAACTTCAGCCATCATTCACAATAGAAGTGGGAGATTATATGGGGACTTGTATGTTTTTATATCTTGTATTATTATTCTATTGTATCAGATTCCTTCAGGTTGCAATTTCTTGTATAACTAATTTTGTCTAAAAAAAAAGATGGTGACCCTATTTTTCCAATATATTTATATATGGCAGTAGGTCAAATTTCATACAATACTTACTTTCTTCACTACTTTTTTATTTCGCTCTATATGTTTCTCGTCCTTATGACGGTTCTTCAGGAGTACTTAAAATAATATATAATTAGGTATAGCCTACACTACTGAAAACCTTCCGCAGGTAGGGCCTCTACCTGTGGAAGGTTCTCGAAAGTGTAAGATGTAATTATATATTGTTTTAAGTGCTCCTGAAGAGGCATCATAAAGAAGAGCGAAATAAAGGTATAGTGATGAAAGTGAGTGTATTGTTTGAGAGTTGACCATCTGCCGTATATAAATATACTATCTGAATACCCGTGCTTCGTCACGGCAGATAAGTAGTTATTTTATTGCGTTAAATAATGTGTCATCCAAATTTACGCTACTCTTTAATTTTGTGTAGTTTATTATTGCACGGTTCCCATCATACTATTTGTTATTCGTCAATTGATAAGTAATCAAAGTATAATGTTTCTTGACACTGGGGCGCTCCGGACCAGTATCATCAAAGAGATAACCTAGAGATACCCCGTTATCTATAGGTTACCAGCAATAGACGTTTAACCCGTACCGATAGAAGTTCGTTGTCAATAATAAATGGACATTAAAATTTAAAAAATTATGTTTCCAAGATGTCATTTGGAAACACACATTGGTGAGGAGGCTATGCAAGGGTTCGGGATATTATTACCTCGGATGGACCATCACCAGATAAAACGTAAATTCTATCAGGCAAAAAATCACAATCCATTTCTAGTAATTCAAGGTCTGCCATCATAGTTGAAATTACCTCCATTAAAATTAATACTATGAAATAGATAATGTACGGTAACAGCTGTTCTTTATCGTCCTAGCAACGCATGCTGCCTAGGCTTGCCTGTTCTAACCAACTAAAACTTTAATCCCCTCTAAAAATAATTAAAAATTCGAATATCAACAAATCCTTTCTTAGCGAGCTTCTACGTTCTATAGGGAGTGTCCATGCAAACTTTAAAATTTTTCTGTCGAGTGGTTTGGGCTAGGCGATGATAGGTCAGTCAGTCAGTCAGTGAGTGGTATTTGACAAATATATAGTAGATTAAAAAAATACAGAACCACCAAATTAAAAAGTATATTATTAGTTTAATTTACGCAGCTCTTGGATTCGGAATTTTTAATGCTTTCTCAGGTGATTTAAGTGTCAGAGTACCACGGTTCATTGAGTAGACCTAAAACCCTGGTGGCAAGGAAGAATGATTCGGTCTGAATTTGAAGTTTCCCCAGTGGTTCGTGAGTAATTAAGATATAGACAGAGACATAGGGCCTCGGGCAGAAGTTGGACGGCATAAATTATCAACGTCCCATGCCACTTCCTTCAGCACTTCCTCCCTAGCCAGTAAATATCCGCCGCCCACGCTCCTTTCGCTTCCTTTCCTATTAGCCAAATTGAAAATACCTTATAGAATGGTTTATTTCCTTCGACTCTAGTAGTCTAGCCAAAATACAAGAATTCATGAGCATGCTCCTTATCATCCACTATTTCCTGGGTACATTTCAACAGTAAATGAGATCAATAGTAAATTCTTGCTACATTAAACCCTCAATGTATTTTCCGCTCAAGAGAAATGTGGACAGTGAGTTACACCCACAGAACTCCCACATACAAGAGAATTTATGACTTTTTTGCTAAACAAATCTGATAAAAATCTAGAAATTGTCAGGATTCAATAATTATATTTAATTTTTTTTTTTTTTTTTTTTTTTTTTTTTTTTTTTTTTTTAACGCGGCGCATCAACTATTTGGACCCCCATTAAATTTATAAATCAACTTTTGTAAATGAAAACTGCTGCGATGTAGCGACATCGAAACGGATTAGTTCTACCACTCCTGAAAGCCCCCATGAAGACTTGAAATCCAAGCCAAAACGTTGGAAATACAGACTAATTTTTATATAAAAATGTAGGATTATTAACTTTAATGTACGATCTCCAACAATCTCAAAATTGATAGCAGTTAGTGGTTGAGGCAAGATACCCAAAATCCAGAATATGCTTGTTCTGGAATATATTTTTTTGTTTACAACGAAACTCTTGCATAATATTCGTAACTTGAAAGAAATATAACAAAAATCGCCCAATTAGAGGTGGTGGATTAATTGCGAACCTAATAATATGCTCCAAGAATATGCTACTAGTAGCTTTAATTTGTTTTTTAATTTTTACTAATCTTTTTATACATCATCGTGGACTAATGAGAGAGATGTACAGAAAAAAATAAGCAAAAGGTCACCGAAAAAAAAAACACTAAGCAGCTAATAACCCAGACACTCTGATTATTATCTGTTCTGTCCGGGGATTTCATTATCACTCGACAATCGACATGCAAACTAAAAGATATTAAAAGTTTTCTTTTCTTTTTTTTTTTTTTTTACTCCCGAGTGTATAAATGCCTCGAAACACAAACAATAATACTGGTTGCTTACAAGAAAACTAGCAAAATATGGATATTTACTGGAGGGATTTTTAAAAAAATAATAATTAAAATAGCCACTTTTACGAAATTTGCAGAATATAGCCTTTTGTATTTATTGTTTTCGTTGTCCCGCAGAGGAATGTGATCCGGAAATGTATATAGCGGTCCAAAAAGAGACAATATTGTCTAAAACTCTATTTTATTTTTCAAGAACCGAATCTAATTAAGCAAAAATAGTGACGTTATTATTAGTAGCCAAATTACAACCAGAACCATCTTGATTCCTGTAGTTCACAACAATGAGCACTTCGTTATTGTAGAATGAGCACAGCTGGTGGGAAATTTATATTCCAAAGGTGTCCATGGTAAAATATTCATTTCATCCTCCTACTTCCGGCCGAATGAAATAACTGAAGATACTTCCCCGCTGAAAGAGAATACAGAGAGAGAGCTTTATGCCAAAGCCCAAATAAAGAAACACAATAAAGTCCACGAAGCCCACCGCTGTGGAGATGATGGTCTCCCATCTCGGCATACCAATAAGATAGCTATTCATCTTTCTCTTCCTTTCAATCTAAAAGCTGCAAACTTTATGTTTTTTATGGAATTTCTGTTTTTTCTCGGACTTCGTTTGATCGCCTTTAATAATAACAGAAATATATAAAGAGGAATAAATGAAATGGGTGGCAAAACTCACTTTCTTTAAAAAAACTTGCTAGCTGTATTAAAGAGTTATTTTAATTAATTAATATCCCTTTGTGTTAATTATCTATCACTAAAGTGCTGTAAAATTACAAAAAAAATGAGTACCTATATTATAGATTGTAAAAGAACTCTTGTAAATAAATATACTTGAGCAATCAAGTGTCGGTAGCTGGACATTACATTTACAGCTTTCAAGCTATCAAGGCTATAGACTAGATATTTTGCTATGATGTTTCTATGCTTCCTATTCTGAAAGTATTTAATTTACGAGCACATCTATGTTGAATGCATATGGTATATGTGAAACATTTGTCAATTTAATTCTCCGTTGAGGTTAAACCGCGCTTGGAGTGAATCCACCCCTGCTCCAGATGGACCAATTTTTCTGGTAAATGATGTCATCCAATCTTTTCTTATGTGGAAACTATTTAGGCACTAAGCTCTGCGGCGAAGGAAAAACAAAACAACATGGTGAACGATGTCTTATTAACCGATAGATGTTTGCACCCTTTTGGTGGCTATAAATATTAAAACTCCCACGTCGAGATTGATACTGGACTAAAAGTATCCAACATGGTCGAAAGTATGTTTTGATAAAAAATATGTTTTAATTTGAGAGGGAAAAAGAGTGCGTTATTAATTTGTATGACTATAGATATTTCTTGCTGAAATCAATTTTAAACATATGACTTTTTGATTATCAATCAGCTGACAACTTTCCGCCTTATTGGATTCTTTCACTCCATGACCAATGTTGATGTGGCTCTACTAGTGGAAGGTTTTCCTCCTTGAGTTGAGGCCGTAAATCTACTATATATTTATCAAATACCACTCACTCATTGACCTATCATCGCCCAGCCCAAACCACTTGACAGAAAATTTTGAAATTTTTCATGGGCACTCTCTTTAGAACACTCGCTAACAAAAAATTTTTTGGTATTCAAATGTTTAAGTATTTTTAGAGGGGTTTTAATTTTTAGTTGGTTAGTTAGAGCAGGCAAGCCTAGGCAGGATACATTGCTAGGACGATAACAGATATACTGTATCTATTTGATAGTATTATTTTTAACTGAGGTTATTTCAACTATGTTGGCAGACCTTGAATTAATAGAAATAAACTGTGATTTTGTCCCTCATAGAATTTACGCTATACCTGGTGATAGTCCATCCGAGGAAATAATATCCCGAACCCTTGCACAGCCTCCTCACCCTTCTTGGCAATGCTCGCAAATATAATGGGGGTTTCCAAAGGACATCTTGGAGAAATAAATTTTTAAATTTTAACGTCGATTTATTATTGAGAATGAATTTTAAAATTTACTGGTTAAACTGCTGTTTCTGCTAACCTATAGATAACGAGTTATCTCAACGTTATCTATTTCTTGACACTGGTCCAGAAGTCAAGAAACATTATACTTTGATTACTTATCAATTGATGAACAACTTATAGTATGGCGGGAAACGTGCTATAATCAAGTGTACGTAGTGTTGATTTTGATGTTACATTATTTAACGCAATAAATTAACAACTTATCTGCCATGGCGAAGCACGGGTATTCAGCTAGTTTATATATATATATATATATATATATATATATATATATATATATATATATATATATACAGGTAGATAGATACTAAGTTGAAAGGGGGTTCCTTCTCGGTATTTAGTGTGTAGGTTTGAAGAAGATTTTCAAACATTTCTTCATGTGTACAACCTCGAGAAAGCTCCATATTTTTTAGGAAATACTAAAAAGAAAAAAAGGATAATGGGAAATAGGTTGTAAAGGACCCCCTATTCCGAGATAACCTTAGGATGATAGTGGTTGAGAAACGTAAGAGCTACCTGGGCGACGGATATAAACCTAATCTCGTGTGCGGGCTAAGGTAGTGAAATGCCCCATGAAACCTAGGGATGATAAAGTCTTTGAAAAATAGATAAGGTTTAGGGCTGCCTCCCTGGAATAGGCTTGTCAACCTGCTATAACAGCTAAGCTTTTTATAATAAACTTTACTTTTCCATTCTTAGCTCTGCTCTTATTATTTGGGCATGGGAAATACGCAAATATGTGAGAAGTTTTAAAAAAATGTTTTCAAAACTTTGGCGATGGATAGTGAAAATGCCTCATTTACTGTATTTTTGTCACGAATGTCAGTATATTTAATTTCCATAAAAAAATTACTGAAAGCTTTATTTTTTTTTTTATAGCGGATCATCTTTGATATTAGCAATGACCCTGGCAGGTTGAATTGCCTTAAAGAGGAAAAAAAAGAGAGAAACAAAGAAAATAAAACGAGTTAATTGTTTTTTTTTCTTGGTTGACATTCAAGATAGAAATAGCGCAGAATGACAAAATACATTTTACATTGGCTCAAGTAAAACAAGATACAGAAAAATAATTTTTTTGATGACTACTCGACCCTTGCGAAACATCGCACTGTATCCTCCCTCTTAATTGTAACACCGTATAGTTACTACGAAGTAGGGTCATTGATGTAGGTGTGGGATGAAATAAGGAATAGACTAGTGTTTACATTTTAGATTATTTATTTTTTTATACACAGTGTTAACATATTTATTAAACATATATACATGTTTACAGGATCTCTTTGGGCACTATGTTTGAAGTGATGATATAGGTAGTCATCTGTAGTTTGTTTGTTGGTGCGTCTGTTTTACAAAGACACGGATGCCAATGAAAGAGCGCTGGAAAACGCCACATACAACTGACCACGTATATAACAGTGCCAGGCTAGTACAATCCTGACTTTGTTAGCCTCTGTGCCTGAGCCTTATTTACAGTCATCGAATCGGTTTCATTTCGTTATATCTCGATATTCTTGATAGAGGATCGACAGGTCGACGGCGGGACAACCGTTTTTTCCATTTTTTTTTTTTTTAAACAACTAAAATGTGAGCAATTTCTATATTTTTCCGGTATAGCGGTTAAGAAAAGCTTTATAATGATGCCTCATTTATGAAAATTGACGAAGTATTAAGGAAGTTATGGCTGTCGAGAAAAAAAAGTGCTTGAGAAATAGTAATACTGTCGATACAAATGCAAAGTATCGAATGTGAAAAAACGCATTTTTCATTTTCAATCTACACTGATTGCTGTTGGACTGATGTAGATTGTTAGAAACTCTCGAAAATTTAAGAAAAATCATTATCAATTACAGATAATCAAACTACGCATATCCATTTAGTCTAATTAAAATATATAATAAGATAAAATTTATATATATATATATATATATATATATATATATATATATATATATATATATATATTAAAAAAAAATCAGTCCCGTAACAGGCCACGAGGGACCTGATGGGCAGATACTATAGAGGTATATGATTCATGACCATACGGCACACTAGGGAGGTAGTGTGGTCAGTACTATGATTCAGCCGCCTGATTTTCCCCATGGCTGCTTCGACTGCTAGAGTCATTAGCACCCAAGGTACCCATTGATAATTTTATTAAAGGCTGGGTTGGCCTAGGGGCGGTCAGGGAGGCCGAATTCAACCCAAGAACGAAGACACTAGAAGAAAAATTCTTTAGTGCTTACTCGGGATTTTAACTCAGGTCCTCCAACTTATTAGTCCAGTGCTCTACCACTGGGCTAACTTCGCCCCAGTATATAAAAATTTATATAGGGCCATCTATAAAGTACCATACCACTTTTCACATTCGATACTTTGCAGATATTAAGTACAAAAATTCAAGCTTTTCAAATGACACCAGGAATAAGCAGTTATGGAAACGCGCTAAGATGATGCTGTTTCTGCAAGTGGGACTTTCATTTTCAAAAGTTGTGGGTTAGTTTTAGTAGAAAATTAAATTTTTTAATATCTCTGCTAAGAACATTTATTCTTGGAGTACTGTAATTAGATTTCAGTGATTAGAAAATAGCTGTTGATGTAATTATTCATACACTCTTTAAATTAATGAGTGTTTAATTTTGCTGGAAGAAATCCACCAAGCAATTATATGCTGAAGGAATATTTACCTCGCTCCGACAGTGGAATTCAACATTGAAAAGGTACTTATGTTGTTAGCCTCGCTAAAACACCATCCCTATTTACCTCACACAATCCTCGACTCATTTAATCTGGAAAGGTACTAAAGAGAAAATGACTTCTTTTATTCTACGATTTGCTTGGCTTATCAGCTCCCACCGAATCCCTCAGAGAGATTATGCGAAGGCTGTCTGGATTACATTACCTGAGGATTACCTTGGCAATGCTTGAAGGGCTTAGAGAGATAAAGGTAGTGGTGAGATCTGTCATTCTAACTATCTCTTGGCTCACGTCCCGTCTTGTAGCTAGGCTATCTGTCTTAGTAAGCTGTTTGTAGGTAGCAGTTAACTCGATGTTTCTAACGCCTTTTAGTGTTAGAAAGTCTTATTGTGGCTGCCGTATTAAGGGTTAATACTACCTTGTGTGTTCAAAATCAAAGACACTTTCTCCAATTTATGGATAGCATTCTCCAATTTATGGATAGATCATTATTCTCTATGTCATACGTTTTATTTGGGATGTTAAAGTAAAAAAAAAAAGTTTTAATTCTTCGAAAACAAAATGGCAGCGCTGTGTTTTACGCAAGGGAACCCTCTTCTTTCTTGGGCGATAGTCTGCAGGCGGCAATTTTTAGTCTAGAACAACAAACTAAAATCATTTTGAAAAAGTCCGACTCGCAGGAACTGCATCATCTTAGCGCGGTTCCGTTCTTATCCGAAGTGCGATTAGTAAAGGAATAGTAGCAGCTATCGGTAGGTTTTGATCTTTCGTTAAAAATATAGAATAAAATCTCAAAAAGAAGGAAGCTTAAAGCGCCACATATGGAAACTGACAGTTATCTAAGTGAATGGGACTCTCCCGTCATCGCGACGCTCACTCTAAGAAAACTCTATTACCAATATGATTCTTATTTTCTCAGCTTTAATGAAATACTCATTCCACCGTTAAATAAACTTAAAAAACAAAAGTGAGGTAAACAGTGACAAAAACCTGTTTAAAATAACAAAACTAAAACTTTCTTAGTTTTAAGCACTTACTTCTCCGACTGATATTGCCCCATCGAAATTTGCTTCAGAATCTTTTTTGTTATATCGTACTTCCCACTGTTTTGAAGATATTAAGGGGGAAAATGGTGCTAATACCTACCGATAGCTGCTATATTCCTTCACTAATCGCACTCGAGATAAGAACGGAACCGCGCTAAGATGATGTAGTTCCTGCGGGTTGGACTTTTTTTTTCAGACAAATTAATTTATTATGTTTATATTATAATATAAATATTATATTTGTAAGAAGAGCAAGTCACTTTAATTGCGGTGTAAAATGTCGCTAGTTAAATCTAAGTATTATATAAGCTCATAAGGAAAAAATGGTGCTAATGGATCATTTTCGATGCACCATAAAAGAAATAAAAAAAAAAAAAAAAAATAAGGACAATATACGAAGATTCCGAACCATTTCATGTCTGTTAATAAAATATCTTATTCTAATCCCAATAACGCTACACTTATACACAAATACATTTTTTTTAGGTATCTAATTAAAACGAATAAAATAAGGTTATAATGAGCGATCCGCTGTGGCATACACCAAGTACCGTGTGGAGTGCAACTAGTATAGACCGGTACGTCAGTACCACTGTGGTATGTAAAGAGCGGCTGTTCTGATACTCGCAAAAATTAGAAATCCTACATTCCTAAACTTGTTTGGAGGCTTATCTTTATGACTCTAGAAAGGGACTTAAAGATGACGAGGGTACACTGAGAGGTAGCTGGGGACAGGGAAAATGCCCCCCACCCTAAGCCTCCTAGCTCCTCACCTTCGAATTCCTATGATTTTGTTCAATGAATTTAAACAAAAAAATTAATAAATAGATAAAAACTGCTGAAAATAGGGAATACCAAAAACAATTCTAAAGAACGAAATCAACACCAGTACAGTAATCTAGATATTCTTAGGGCATCTTCGAATTCCAAGATGCCGTTGAAACAAAATATATTTCCTATTTATACGTATCCTGTTTTATTGATTAATACATTTGACTACTATAAGCAATAACAAAAATAACGAGCAGTGAAAAACACTGTAGGAAACACACAAAAAGATTCGTTCATATAAACGAAATTACCTATGATTTAAGCACTTATTTCTCCAAATATGACCATCCCATCGCAAATGTCTTCAAAACATTTTTTGTAGAGAATTTAGTAACCTTTCGAATGGTAACCTTTTGCTTGCCAAGATTCCGATCCGTTTACGTGATATTAATGAAAATATACGAAGTTCCCAAAACTTTTCATGACTAAAAATGAAATATTTTATTGTAATCCTTCCTTTACTCCAAACGTAACCAAATTTTCAACATATTAGTTTTGATAAAATTCAAACATGTAAAAAATGTTTCAACTGAATCCCATGATTCTAAGTACCAAAATCAAAGACAAAAAGAACAGTTCGAATAAGCGAAATCAATTACTTTAAAGTTTCAAGCACTTATTTCTCCGATTGACATCGCCTAATCAAAACATTCATCAGAACCTTATTCTTCCGTTTACCAAGATTCTCAACCTTTTTCGAGATATTAAGGAAAGTATACAAAGTTACCAAAACGTTTTATGTCTGTTAATAAAATATTTTATTCTAACCCTTCCTTAACTCCAAACGTAACCAAAAGTTTAAGATGTTAGTTTTGATGAAATTCAAACATGCAAAAAATGTTTCAACTGAATCCCATGATTCTAAGTACCCATACCAAAAACCTTATTCAAAAACTATTTTTCCAATTTCCAATACAAATTTGAACCACCGTTATTTTCGGTCTCTAGGGGTTCTGAAATGCGAAATTTTCTAGTCGGCACTTCCGGATTGTTTCATTGTATCAACCCTATAAGCGGGGTTCCGCCCTATGGGGGAGGGAGGAACCGCGCTAAAAAAGAAGGTTAAATATAGTAAAGTAAATAGAATTTTTAAGATTAATTTTTTCGAAAATGATGATTGAAGATTCATTTTTAAATTATAAATTCGTCGAAATCAGTCATAAAATCGAAATAATTCAATGAATACAAAAATCCCTTCTTGCTTTTCTAGCAAATAGCATTAAAAATCTGCAGTTAAATTTTGAAGTTGTTCGGGTGAAAATTGAAAGCGCTAGTGTATCGCCTGATTTGAAAAACATAGAGAAAATCGACTTTGAAGTTTAATGTACCGAAAAGTCCATTTTTTTTATTTTCAATTTCTTGTAATAATGATAAGAAAAATAGTTTCTAATTTTATGTCGTGACTTTAGTTGAAAAATCGAACTTTTGGCCATTTAAAAAGTGTGTTCTGGCAAAAGGAAAATTTCAATACTAATAACTACAACAGCTTTAAAAAAATGTATGCAAAAATATTGTCGTTTCGAAATGTATGAAATTGAACAATACGTGAAACAATGATTATTACATATTTTTTTTAAATTTGTTTGTGCGACATTATTAAGGAAGAAAAAAAATGTGGTTGCTCTGGTGAGCTCGGATAGAAGCAAGGGACAAAATATGATGAGATATGGGTACAACCCAAACATATTGTAAAAATAATAATAATGAGCCTTACCTTCAGGGCATCCACCTCCAGGTATTGAAGGCGAGAAGAAAGTAAAAAGGGTTTAGGAAAAGAATTGAGGGAATTATGGAAGTATCTCATCATTCGCTGGGTAGGCGTCCAGAAAGGTCCAATTCAACAAACATGGGCCGGCTATAGGAATAATAATGCCAAGAGTAACTTATAACGCCAAGGGAAGCGGAAAATAAACCATTAAAAGCTACTGGCATACACGCACATAACGAGAGTTGGTTGCGCATGGGCCGGCTATAGGATTAAGAATGACGGACCAGGCTCTCTTACCTAAGCACGAGGACCAGTGGTACCTAAATCACATACTCGTGATTCGTATAATATGTGTAGCGAAACATAAAAATATTTGAATGCCTCTCACAATTGATTGTAATTCTAACAATAATTAAACTTAATAATAATAAATTTTAATAATAATGAAACCTTACAATAATTAATTTTAATTATGATAATATACCTTCAAAAATAACGCACACATTTATTTATAAGAACCCGCAACTAAGGCGATTTACTCAGCACAATTATACACACACATTTCTAGTTGTAATTAAACAATTCTTAAGAAAACAAAATACATTGGAGCAAGTCAGTTCATGTAGTTACAAATCAGGCCTGTTAACAATTTCTTCGTGAAAGAAAGAGGAAAATAAAAAGTTGCTCAGAAAATACTGTAAATAAGGTATATATAAGATTTCTTAATGAACATAATTAGTAGACAAAGTAAGTTTACATATTTTGTAAAACGACATGTTTTATTGTTTTTCACTAAAAAAAAAAAAAAAAAAAAAATTAAATGTTACTGAAAATGTTACACATTTTGTGTTAATATTTTTAATAATTATGTGTAGAGATGAAATTAACAATGCATTTCTGAAATATGTAGTTGCTTACATCACAATGGTACAGATTACTGATCCTGTGACAAAATTTAAAAATATGTATTGCTTCTCTGTGTAATCATAGTCTGTCAAATAAATGTTTACTATTCATGTATGACACAATCTTGTCTTCTTTATATTGGCATTATGAATCATCGCATGGTAACATGCTATGATGATTATTACGTTGTGTTATTTCTAGAGCGATAGTCTCAATAGAGAAAATATGTTATTTTTTTTAGACCTGCTATGATCGAGGTTATTCTATGACCGATTACCCTTACGTGATCCCAGGTATTTTGATGCCGTGATACTTGAATGTGATGTCGGTAATTTTAAGATCGATTGCCTAAATGAGTTTCCATTTACCACTGCTCCTGTATGGTATTTGGTACTAAAGAACGGACTTCTTGCCACTTACTCCAGAAAGTGGGACTAAGATGTAAGGTTCGAAACAGGTGAAGTATAATTTTTAGTATAATAATGAGGCTAAAAACAATTGATTCCTTGATATTGGGACATTCCGGGTGAATATATATATATAATCATCATTATTAGCGCGGTTCCTCCCTCCCCCATAGAGAGGAACCCCACTTATAAGGTTGATACAATGAAACGATCCGGAAGTGCCGACTAGAAAATTTTGCGTTTCAGAACCCCTAGAAACCGAAAATAACGGTGGTTCAAATTTGTATATATATATATATATATGTATATATTTACATATATATATATATATATTTGTCTGTTCGCTCTCTAAATAGAAGACGAATGGTCCGATTTTGATGAAATTTGGTACAAAAATCTGTCGTCCAATTTGAAAGGTCAAGTTCGTTAACCAGCAAAATCTGCCCACTGGAAGATGGCGTTTGGGGCGAAATTCGCGCAGAAAAAATCGTAACGCTTACGTTTTTGAGTTCATAAGCTTGTAAGTACTCGTTTTATAGGCTTCTTGGGCTAGGAAAACGAATGAAACCATTTTCAAGGCGATAGCTTTAACCGTTGTTGAGAAAATTGGAAAAATAGTTTTTGAATACCGTTTTTGGTTTGGGTACTTAGAATAACGGGATTCAGTTGAAACATTATCTGCATGTTCTACTTTCATTAAAACTAGTATGTTGAAAGTTATGTTACGTTTGGAGTTAAGGAAGGGTTAGAATAAAATATTTTATGAACAGACATGAAAAGTTTTGGAAACTTCGTATACTTTCATTAATATCTCGAACACGGTTGGGAAATCGTGGTAAGTGGATTGAAACTATTTGAAAGCTTACTAAATTCTCTACAAAAATGATTCTAAAACTATTTTTGATTAGGTTATGACAATCGGAGAAATAAGTGCTTAAAACTTCAAATATGTCTGTTTTGTTCTTATGAACGGGTTTTTGTCGTTCTTTTTGTCTCTTTCCCTTGGTTTTTTATTGCTTTTTATTGTTGTAATTTCTTATGTTGTATTTGTAAGGAAAATGTATGTGTGTGTAAAACAGGATAGGTAAAATGAGACCAATTTTCTGTTGTCAGAAATAATAAAAAGTTTTGGGAACTTCGTATAATTTCTTAATATCTCGAAAACGGTTGAAAATCTTGGGAAGCGAAAGGTTACCATTCGAAAGCTTACTAAATGGTCTACAAGAATGGTTTTAAAGAAAGTTTTGAATAAGCGATGTCAATCGGAGAAATAAGTGCTTAAAACTTTTAAGTAATTGATTTCGCTTATTCGAACTTTTCTTTTTGTCTGTTTTATTCCTTGTTATTTTTAAATTGCTTATAGTCAGATAATGTATTTGACAATAAAACAGATTAAGTAAAATAAGAAGATCAATTTATTGTTAGAAATGTAGCGTTTAAAGAGAGAGATCCCAAGGCTTTCCAAATGCCTCTGAGCGGAGGCCTTTCTGCCCGACTTATGGGAGAGCTGACCCATACAGGTATGATTGTAAATCAACAAAGACCTTTCAAGACTGGTTTGTTTGAGATTTCATTTGGATAGCTGTTTCGCTATTGATCTAAACAAAGTAATAACTTTTTCTATTCTATGCCTTCATAAACACTAGAGATAAGAACGGAACCGCGCTAAGATGACGCAGTTCCTGCGAATCGGACTTTCATTATATTCAGTATTCTTTGAACCCCTTTATGCAGTTTGAGCAGGTGGCCTATGCATCCCTCTTCAAGTTTGATGGTCGTTCACCAAATGCCTTATTTTGTTACATTCGAGTCATTTTTACTAAATTTGTTCTTACATTCTTTATGCATGGGGTTGATGCATTAGTTCGTGGGCTATTATTTTGCATCAATGTGGTGTGAAGGCAACAAATCAGCCATATTCCGTTCTTGGTAGTTGGGTTGAGGCAAAAATGGCCAACAACTGTTGAGTGGTCAACAACAACTTCCCTCGCAATGTCTCGAGTAGTTTTGTGAGAGTTTTGTTCTACAAAATTCATTGTCTTTCAGATGAATATCTCGTAGACAAAATGTTTGGAACCAATCCTGCTCTGTACATTCACTGATACTTCCTTCGGAACAAACATCATTGAAGGATTTTTTTTTTTTTTAAAGGCGCTTCGACGTCTAGGCTTTTAGCGTCGGCATCCAGGGTCCAGCGAGGAATTTTCCCAACGAGCCGTGGGATGAGAAAACTCCTGCCGCCGGTGGGAATCGAACCCATCATCTCCCGCTTATGAATCTAAGGCGCAAGCCACTAGACCACGGGAGACTCCATCATTGATATAACGTGCAGTTTGAACCACTCTTCGACCATGGCGAAAATCTTGATTTGATATGGTGAATTTGAGAGTTCCTTAAACTTAGAGTATGTAACACAAACTAAACTAATCTTTGATGAAAAACTACATCAATAACCATTGTTCATAATTAGACTTTAGATATTCATTGTTTTACTTGGCAACTACTTGCCTAAACAAAATAAATATTCAAAATCTGCATTATTTTTTATATTTCAGCTAGCGAATCTTAAATGTTTTGTAGACAAAATTTTTACATTTTCGACACATTTAACTATTCGAGTGTAATACAGCTGTAGCTGCAAAAATAAAGTGTGATCTGTAAGGGAATGTAAGAATTTCTGAAAACAATTCAACAATGGTTTCAACAATGGTAACGTTTGCAATAGACGATAATTGATAGAAGTAAATACTTCACGGATTCATTGTTATTTAGAGTGCGTGGCAGTGTAAGTAAAATAAAAATGAAATATAAATACCGCATAGTATAAAGATCGGCTCCGTAGCAATCTTATTTTAATGTGGTTTAAAGTCGTTCTTTAGAGCTGAAATTTGCACAATATGTTTCTAAAACTGTATAGACGACCCTACTGAAGTGTGATTACGTTATCTCTATCTGGTGTGGAGTTATGAACAGTTAAACATAGCGAGGATTCGCTGGGCAGTTGGACATGCAGGCCTTATCTTAATCCTTTCTCTACCCCACTACTAGCCCCTGGCGGATCCCCCATACTCTTTCAAGTCTCTCAGCGCTTCCTTTACGATACCCGTCAATTCTGTTTAAGGACGGCCTGAATGAAGTGGAAACTCCCGCGAAAACGCCAAGAAAAAAGAAAAAGAGGGAAGAAACTTCAAGCCCCGAGACTGAAGCCTCTGAACAATCTTTACTCAACAAGCCTGGAACCAGCAAGAAGCATAAGGAGTCTGGAAAGAGTGTGTTGAAGCAATGGTTCGACTCTGCTGGAAGCACTAATAAAGAAGACTAGCTGATTACAGATTCCAGAGATTTCAAATTCAGGATATTATTTTGACTATTAACACCTTACTAACAAAACCAGTAGTTTTAGATGCAAATAGCCACTGAAGCTGCGGATTAATATAAAAATAATAGTAATAATAATTACCAGAAGACTAAAGATATAATAATAATGATAATAAGTCTTTATTTATATATGTACAACTATTAATAATATTATAATGAAAATAGAATACAAATAGATGTAAAACCTTATAGATATATTTACAATATAGTCCTTCCCGCTAGGTAGTATAAAGTCTTTTAACGGAGACTATCCGGACCCGCAATAAATAATAAGATAACCTCCAACAAATAATAATTGTAATAAAATAAATAAAAAAAAATAAACCTACAACAGCAAAAAAAAATCAACATATATTATTAAGTAATCCATTTTTGTTTTAATGGCTTCACTAATTAGTAATAAATTTCATACTTATAACATCAGATTACTGAAATTTTATTATATGTTTGGTAAACGCGTGTAAATATTCTTTTATTTTTATGCTCAGAAAAAGGTACTTATTATTTCTCAGTTAAATTTTATTATTTCTCACTTTATAATTTCAAACCTCCCACCTATGTAAATAGAGAATATGTGTATAAGTTCGTATCTGTGATGATACTAACATAGGACTAAAATCATTATATAAGGCTAACTCCTTGCAATGGGGAAACCCTGTATGAAATAAATAAATAATAAATACCGCACGAACTTACCTCGCTGGTTATGCAAGCAATTATGTAACGTTCAATTCATATGTACACACCATCTCGGTTAATTATCCTCTTGATAGGTTTGACATTGAGGTTAGTTATAAGTGTGGAGTTGGTTTGGTTTTCTTTTTCCCCTCAATCGTCGTGAGAAATCTTATTTGTAACGCATGAAATCTCGATTCATATTATTTGTTAGTTCTCATGATTCCGAAGAGAATTGAAAGAACCGTTGCATATATTTGTACCACTCACTGACCTATCATGGCCCAGCCCAATTCACTCAACCGAAAAATTTGAAATTTTGCATGGGCACTCCCTTAAGGTTTTTTAGTTATTTAAATTTTTATGTCTTTTTAGAGGGGTTTGAATTATTAGTTTTAAAGAGAGCATGCTCGCCTAGGCAGCATGCATTGCTAGGACATCAGAGCAGCTGTTGCCGTACTGTATCTATTTCATAATATTATCTACATGCATATATTATTAAAAAAAAATAAGGAAAAAAAAAAAAGACAAGATAATTCTATATTTCCTATGATAACCACCTATTATTTTAGTGTTCTCCATCCATAGAGCGGAAAACAAAAATATATTTGGTCATTAATGTCTTTCATTCTCGTAGGAGTTATAATGCGGTTCAGGGGAATATCCAAAATTACAAGAATAACAATCAAACATATCGTTTAGTTGAGCTGGTGGTGACAATGTGTAGCTAAATTAATACTTTAGTAGATAGTTTAATAATAAATATTTGTTTCCAGTTTATTTCTCCGTATCTTTTATTGATTACAGGTGAAGACTAGAAAACAACCTAGGTGGACCTGGGCTGAATGATCTATTTTGAAGCCCTAAATAAATAAATAAATAAATAATACTATTATTTTTAATTGAGGTTAATTTCAACTATGATGGCAGTCCTTGAAATACTAGAAATAAACTGTATCTTATAAAGTTTACGCTATGAGGGACAAAATCACTATTTTAATTGCGGTTCATTTCAACTAGTCCCCCGTAGAGTTCTCGCTATACCTGGTGATGGTCCATCCATGGTAATAACATCCCAAACCCTTGCACAGCCTTCTCACCCAGTCAGAATACCTATTGATTATGGTCGGAAATCATAATCAATAGGTAATATCAGCTAGTATAGTTAATTACTTCAGAAAAAAATGATTATATGAATACTCTGGGAGTGACTTTATAATATATTATGATGATAACTTTGATTTCAGTGTGTATAGAACATGTAGAAAGCTAGAGGTTTCCCATTGTGAGATATTGAGTTACGAACTCCAAGTGCCTTGTGGTTTGGAATTCATATTTCCAGTGGCTTTACAATTCCATTTACGGTCCTTTCGCTTCGGCGTTAAATATTATGATAGCTTTAACCCTTTCAAGTATATACCACAGGAAGAAATATTATTTCCAATGCTATATTATTATAGATAATGATATTAAATTGTAATAATATATGATTGGCGATGAATTATTTATTATTTGAATAAGTTGTTAAGCCTTCCTGAAATAAAGATTAGAGCAATAATATTGGAAGAGTGTGATGATTTTTAAACATAAGTATATAAGTATTAATAATTTTTTTGAAAACAAATTAAATACAATTTTTATTGTCCTATTATCGAGCGATCCAACTGGGGGTCATGAACAACGCCTTTTATAGTGCAAGTGGTTGTTGCGTCCACAATTTTATTAAATTAGTAGCTAGTTGTAGAGAGAGTACACATTCCTGATATGGGTTAATAAAGCTTATAGATACGATGTATTTTTAGTTGTTCCGTCGTTTTTGCAGGTAGGGAGATTGTTTAATATTTGACGATTTTTCATAATGTTACCTGAAATCTCTTTTTTGCAATATTAATTGGTTGCCGAATTGCCTGATGGTTCTAAAGAGTCACGTGTGTTTTTCCAGCACGCTTGTGGTTTCATCCCAAATAATACGTTTGTATTTCTGTAATACTTGTTCTATCATGGGCACGATAAAGGAATGGCATGTTCAATGTTTAATTAAAAAGGGATGATCAGTTATTTCACCAGGTAGCAATATCACAGCTTTATTCGACGAAATATCAAACTATTTGCATATTGTAATCGATTTGCTGCCAAAATCTATCTAATTGTTAACTTTTTCTCTTTTCGCATCCAAGAAAAAGATTTCTCTAGTAGCTTCATTGACAGTTTAGGTTATTTAATCTTAAATGTATTTTTCCTCAAGCGTAAGTGTAGTTCATTGATTTCACTGATGATAAAAAATTCAACAGCGTTGTTATGTATTACGTAACGCAATTTCATTGATCATTTCTAGTCTTCACGATTCTTACTAGCAAGTGTGCATGAATAATTGTGAGTGCTCAGTGCACTACTGTTAGTGGACGTTTATTACAGTTGCTCTCTGACAGAGGAACAGGAGTCCTCTGACAGAGGTTCAGGTGTTCTATGACAAATACGGCAGGGGCTAAGGTGTCATTTGACGTTGGTTCTGGCGTCCAAGGAAGAGGTACAGGTGGCTCATGAGTATACACCCAGCTAAGGTAAGTTGTGCAATGTTTACTCTCTCACTTTCGAAATGATTCATTTAAAACTTTAGTTTATTTTTTCACAAGTAACTTATATCTGAAAATAGTTGAGGGGTGTAGCAGCAGTGCTTTCTGCGAAATCTCGTTAACTTCACGAGCTCCGAGTTTGGGAAAGTTTTGATTGGAGGCGCCTTGGAGTTAGCTACAGTTAACTGATTGGGATAAAATATCTCCTCAGATTCAGAAAGAAGAACTCATACAAAATCAGCTTTTACATCGGTGTGTACTCGTATCATCGCATGGAGTAAAACATAAACTTCCGTTATTCTATTATTTGTTTCGCGTAAATACGATATTAATACATCTTATAACGTGCTATATGCAGTAGTTACCGCGGTAACTACTGCATCCAAAAAAAGATGACCAATGTCATCTGTATCAATTTCTCCCAATTATGTTTAGGGTCTGTCAGAAAGTCTGTGCGGTTTTTTCATATGATTAAATATCACTATTTTTCGTACAAACCTGGCAATTTTGAATGATGTATGCACCCTTTTGCTAAAAAAACTATTGTGGTACTGGTTGATGGTATTGAAGTATGCAACACCTTCAAAATCCAGCGGATACAAAGCATTATCTTTTTTTGGTTTAGTCCGTCTTCGCGCGGGGACACTATTTTTAGGTCCTCAAGATCTTTAGGTCACTGTGCTTGAAGTTATTGAACACACGCCGGCAAATGACCGTTTTTTTTCATTATCTACTGGTTACTAAACGTAGATTTTTCGAGTCTATCATTTTTTTGCGTTTTGGGGCCGACTTGATATGCAAGTTTCATAACTCATATCTAGAGAGGGTAGTAACACGAAGAAAAAAAAAACGTTTTTAAGGCCTTTATAATGTTGGCTCATTGCCGGAGAAAGCATGGAAATTAAATACACTTCTTGTTTACAAAACCAGACTTAGGTATATTTAATCTTCAGAAACCACCAGGACTTAATAGACTTCGAAGTTCATTAATAAAGTAAGTAATTTAGCTGGTTCCATAGTTGAGTTGGTTAATCTTCACTTGCTCGTCTTTCATCCGCATAGCCGTTTATTCAGAAGCTCCTCGCCAAAGTTATCCAGCAAATTTATGTTCTTGCTTCTAGTTCAGATTTAAGCCAAGTCTAATGGATCCAAAGGGCTATGGAATCAAAACACAAGTACTTTCACATTAGGACAGTTATTTTCATTTCATTAGCTTATAGTATTTGTACTTGTTGAATAGACTATTCTTCATCAAATACAAGAGACAAACCTTATTGTTTTGTGAAATGGCACCATCATCAAATTAAATGTTCCAGCTGTTTCACAATATTTATGGAAAGGTGCTATGTCGTTTGTACTTCTGTGGGTGTTCATGGCTAATGTTTCAACCGCCTTCCATTATGAAAGTTCCATTAGCATTTAATTACGCATATGATAGAACTCCAAAATCTTTATGAGAGAAAATAAAAATTATAACTCCTAAAATCTTTATGGGAGGAGATGAAAATTATAACTCCTAAAATCTTTATGGGAGGAGATGAAAATTATAACTCCTAAAATCTTTATGGGAGGAGATGAAAATTATAACTCCTAAAATCTTTATGGGAGGAGATGAAAATTATAACTCCTAAAATCTTTATGGGAGGAGATGAAAATTATAACTCCTAAAATCTTTATGGGAGGAGATGAAAATTATAACTCCTAAAATCTTTATGGGAGGAGATGAAAATTATAACTCCTAAAATCTTTATGGGAGGAGATGAAAATTATAACTCCTAAAATGTCAATGAACACTTAATAATCAGGTGAATTGTACGTCTGCCGAATTGGATTGGTTTAGTGTACAGACTTGATTTGACTGACAAGGAACATCCCCAAGTGTCCGGAGCTGATTTTAATGAAACTTTGTATATTTATTAAACATGTGAAAATAATCTTTACATATTTTTTTTTTATATCGGCCCAATCGCACGTTTAAGGGGTGAAAGCACCCTTCCTACAAGGGGAGTACACAGTGTTGGGGTCACCGATTTGGCCATAATTTCTGAAAGTTTATTGTATCGATTATCTTGCCGAGAAAAACGGCAAATTCACAACTTCTTCGATACAGACCCTTTAAGTTTTAGAGGAAATATTTTTGGATAATCTATATTTTATTATTTATTTGAAAATTACAGGAAGCGAATAAATAAATTTTCCCCCAGATGGCTGATAGTGTATAAGGTTGGAGTGACTATGATAATATTTCACTGACCGACCAGACCTGGCTCTCAGCCAGCTATCATCAATCTGAATATTATACACATCTATTTATCATCACCCTGCTCCCTTAAAAATATACAATTTAATGCCTCGTCTACTGGGAATTTTAAGTTATTGTTATTCTCTAATTGATAAAATTTATAAACGATGAAGTAAATGTAATTATATTAAACTACAGTAATATATTTCTCGTATTATTTTAATTCTGTAGTGGAATAAACGTGCGATAAACGTTCCCCGCAGGGACAATAACTCTCACCTGTGTTTAATAATTTCAATATTTATATATATATATATATATATATATATATATATATATATATATATATCCCTTTTTCTTAATTATTTTTAAGATTTTTTTTTTTTTTTTTTTTTTTTTAATAAATCTCCAAATTCATGTTTTGCGCAAAAATAAACACTTATCTTTTCCCTAAATAACTTTACTTTTAAACAAATGATATTTTATTGAACGTTCTTATCCTACCTTATCAGGTTCCTAATAATGTAGGATAAGCTTGAGTCGTACTGACAAGTCATCAGTGGTAATGAATATGTCAGTATTTTATCTATTCATTCTTAATAGATTTTTTTAATGGTATCGATTATTGGTAAAATTGTTCATGGCATTTAATTTATAATGGTATGGAAAATTTGATGGAAATATTTTAAATACGTTTTTTATTGATGGCTATTTTTTAATTTTTAATTATATAAATATTAGGTAGGTAAAATAGGTTGGAAATGTGGTAATATAATTTAAAACAATTTTAGCAATATTAAGGACAAAACGGCGCTAATGGCCTAGATGCAGATGCGCCATTATATATATATATATATATATATATATATATATATATATATAAAAATACAAAAAATTAAGGACAAAATTAAAACGAGATGCACTAAAAACAGTATATACAAAATTTGTTGTAAAGATTGCAACGCATGCTACAAGAGGGCTATCGAACCACTAGATAGCCCTCTTGTAGGCTATCTAGTGGTTCTTATGACAAGCAGAAGAATTGCTAACCTTTTCGCAACTATGTTTTCTACCCCCTTTTTTTCTAAACCCTATCCCTACCTAAAGCATCTGTTCAAACCTGCCTTGTATTTCCCTTTAGTCTACTTTATTGCTTAAACAGTCTAATGCTTTATTGAAACGTCAAAATGTGTGTAGGAAAAAACACAAAAGGTCGCAAACCCAATACCTCAGTAAGGAATGCGATACATGCTTGTGTGCTATGCCGTGTTTCGGCATTTAGCGCAATTGAATTTTTAGTTTCTTAAAAAAAAAAAAAAAAAAGTATTTAAAAAATACGTAAAAAGGTATTCTATGAGTTATTAAAAAAAATATGTTAAATATAATAAAAAAAAAAAAAAAATAGTTCCACCCGTGCCGGTCCAAAATCCGGATCAAATTGGATGATAAGAAACTACGCCTGATTAAAGATTTTCTTTCCATTATTTATTTATTCTTGAGCACTCGCAACAAAGGCCCAAAATAACTATTAATCATATCTATAATTACAAAATTGAAATTACAACATCTAATGCAACATTTTATATAAATCATAGAATTATTATCACACAGTTAATTAATTCATATTTGAACTCAATATAAAAGTTAAATTCATATAAATAACATATCAATTATATATATATATATATATATATATATATATATATATATATATATATATATATATAAATACATATAACTTATGGAAGAGACGGGAAACAATACTAAACTAGGATTTTGTTTCATTAAATGAAAAAATAAATGAATCCAAAAAAATTGTATATTTATATTTGAGCGGGTAACCATGATATTATAATTTTATTTCAATATGTGGTTATATTTTGGAAATTATTTTAATTTGTTTAAGATGCTGGAGTATTGTGTTAATATATGGACTACCTTCACTGAGTAAGTCGTGTAAGTCATGTGGGATGAGTAAGTGTTTTATAGTCAACTGTTCATTACACTCTGGACATATTTGCCTTTCTTCCTCTCCATTAAGTAGGAGTGCGTAAGAAGGGAATGGCCAATCCTGAGACGTGTCAGGAACACTTGTTCTCTTCTTGAAAGGTTATTCTTCTTAAGAGGCCAGGCTTTAACTGAGAGTTTTATTTCAGGTTTTTTTTTCAGTCCTTGTTCATTTCTGTTGCCAGTCGTCCATAGAATGCGTGTGTGTAATCATAAACAAGTCTTGTGAAGTCAATAGGTAATTGTCTACTTCGTGTTTTGTTGTCATTAATTTAGCCTAATTAAAGAAAACAACGCAAGTACTCGGTCCAGCGAGCCCGCTTTAACTCTGCCGTATTCGGTAAAATTAGCCCAAGTATTGTCCTTGTTAAAATATTTTTAAGCGCTACTGTATATATACAGTAGCGCTCAAAAATATATACATGTATATATACATATACATGTATATATATATATACATATATATATATATAGCTATGTATATATATATATATATATATATATATATATATATATATATATATATATATATATATAAATAAAATCACATACATATTTACTCAGAGAAACACTGACCTATATACTTTGGAGTTTTTTATGGATTTTGGAGTAATAAGTTAATATTATTTTGCTGATCTATTTGTGTGAATCGGGAAAGGAAGTTATACGGTTTTTAATTGTTTGATAGTCTATTCTTGCCCTGAGGTTATTGTAAATGTTAAAAAGTACTAATGATAGAGATGCTCAGGGAATAATGGGCTTTATGACAAATGGTTTTCCCTACAACAAGGACTTAAGGGGAATGAAAAAGCCAAATGAGGCTTGATAAAAAGCGGTTATTAATTACCTTTTCATCGGCCTGCAAACGATGCTTTGCTGGATTGATAAATGGTTCGGCCCACTTCAATAGAGTCTCCACTTTTAATGTATCTCTATGATTCGATTTGTATTTATTGTTTACCCTTCGATTCTCAGAAATCATTGACACTCATTATTGACTTCATATATGGCAACCCAAAATCATACAACTTTTTCCCAGGTGTGCATTCATTCCTCAAGATATCAGTAATTAAGTTTCAAGGAATGTGCTTTAAAAGCATTGCTTTATCTGCTAAGCATTTTATTTTTAAAATGTTCAATTGGTAGCCTTACCTTAGTGCATATTCTTAGCGTTCTTATGCCTAGTGTCATTTGGAAAGCCAAGAATAGACGTAGATAATATTTTGGGAAAAATTAAAACACCTGGTGTAATAAACTCCTGAAGAAAAATAAGATTTGAGGAACCACTAACTTACTGTAGCGGAAATTGCTCTCTCGAATTCCGCTCTGCATGACGACAAACAAACAAAAATTGTGACCGTTTTAAGTATTTTGTATAACTGGCAATTTAATATAACTGCTAAAACCAATCAAAAAACAACAATCAATAAAAAACTGTGAAAATCAAACAAGAAAACGTTTAAAGCAACGAATCTAACACTATTTAGGCACTACTTTTCCGAACTTTACCTTAGAACCTCTTTCGTAGGGAATTTACTAGGGCTACGTATGGCAACCTTCCACTTACCATGGTTCTTATCCAGTTTCTTATATACTTCCACTATGGTTACTTAAGTGTTAACTTTGGTCTTCTTCTGCCTCCCGGCACTTTCATTGCCGACGAAGGCTTCCAAAGAGTAGCCGAAACGTCCTGAATATAGATTTTTTACAAAAATCGTATTGGTTTTTTTTTTTTAGCCGAATCCCAACTATTCCATGTTTGCTTATCCCGTCGACGGCTAACTATCTAATTTCATAAAAACATATGTTTTGTTCTTTCGCTATGTCACTAATAACAGTCATATTATAACCGTTATTGCATTAACAGATATACATGTATACACTCGTGTATGTGTTTGTGTACGTGTGTGTGTATTTATATACACTTTTTGGTCATATTTAGTTTGAAGAAACGATTATTAAGAGAATCAAATGTCTTGTAAGAAAGTAATATTTAAGATATAAAAGTTTACTGACAAAAGCTCCATTGAAATGCTTTGAGAATGACAGAATAGAGGAAGTTGGAAATTAATATTTCTTATAATCGCATTTCTTTAAAAGCCTGAAGGTGATGAGTTCACCCTTAAACTTCCTGTTCTTCCAATTGATACAAATAGGCACAACATAAAACTCAAAAATGTTTATTTATAGATTAAAATAAAAGAACCGAAATTCATTTCATTTTTTGCTTAATGTGGCGTAAAAATTATGCTTCTAGAAATTATAAAAAAAAGTTAATATTAGAACAATGAGAAAGAAAGGAATGATACCTTCTGTCCTAATTATAATAAAATGCATAAAATCAAATAGCTCATTTTAAAAATTTCGTCTGAATCCGCCCCTTACACCGCTGTTCAAGAAAATATTTCGTCTGAATCCGCCCCTTCCACCGCTGTTCAAGACAATATTTCGTCTGAATCCGCTCCTTCCACCGCTGTTCAAGACAATATTTCGTCTGAATCCGCCCCTTCCACCGCTGTTCAAGACAATATTTCGTCTGAATCCGCTCCTTCCACCGCTGTTCAAGACAATATTTCGTCTGAATCCGCTCCTTCCACCGCTGTTCAAGACAATATTTCGTCTGAATCCGCCCCTTACACCGCTGTTCAAGACAATATTTCGTCTGAATCCGCCCCTTCCACCGCTGTTCAAGACAATATTTCGTCTGAATCCGCCCCTTCCACCGCTGTTCAAGACAATATTTCGTCTGAATCCGCTCCTTCCACCGCTGTTCAAGACAATATTTCGTCTGAATCCACCCCTTCCACCGCTGTTCAAGACAATATTTTTCATCCACTAAGGGGGAAATATTAGAGATTTGAATTATCTGATGAAGTTGCAATTCAACTTCCTATCGACAATTGAAAAGTAGAAGCAGTATCGAATAACAAACACACACACACAAGCACTGTCATATTTAAACAACACGTTAAACGTCAGTAAAACTAAAACAATGTAAAAAATAAAAAGATAATTTTTTTTAGAACTTAGTTTTTGTCGTTTTCCTTGAAATTGTATGTTACTTAAAAAAGTGCGACTTGCAGGAACTTGTCATCTTTTAGTTCTTGCTGTGGAAATCTCACAATAAATAGAAACAGTTAAAAATGTTTAGTGAAAAAAGTAAACACATGTGAAAAGAAATCTTAAAGCGAAGAAAGATGTACACTGTACAGTAGAAACTTACAAGTATTCTAAGTATAAATAACTCCAATTAAGGACCGACTTTTTTGTATAAGAACGTTGCATCAAAAATCGAATGACGACCGAATTTGTAGGAAATTTGAAAAGCTTTCGAATAGATTCTTCACTATGATTTCCCAACCGTATTGGAAAATCCCAGGACAAATATAGTATATTTTTTCTCAATTACGGATAAACATCAACCAATTTTTGAGCCAGCTAGAAAGCTAACAGAGAAATATATATATTTGAACCACCGTTATTTTCGTTGTACTGAAACATGAAAGTCTCTAGACAACACTTCCGGATTGCGTCATGGGATGACCCTCATAAGCGGGTCTCTTCCTAATGGAGGGAGGGAGGAAACGCGCTAAAATGTTGTGTTTTGCATTGCACAGATCATCTTCAAATAAAATAAAAATATTTGCGATTAAAAATATAGTTTCGTGTAAATTCAAGAGTATTTTACACGGTATTTATTGAATTACAATAACTTTGTGGTTGGTTTTATTCGTGAAGCGACAGGATTGGAGTATCGATATGAATTAATTAAGCCTGTACAAATAAGGATGCTGTTTACATGACTGGCGGGTGAATTACCTCCTTTATTTGCAACGTGTATGTTTACCTTGACGAGGAAAATTATTGCAGGGTTTGTCGGGGCGGATATCACAAGTCTGGTATGGGTCATTTCATTTTGTTGAGTGGTTTATTATGTGCCGCTTAATGTTCTAGGTTTTGGAGTCCGTTCGAAAAGTAATGTAAGAATACTTTTAAAATTTTAAACGTTTTGAAGTCCCCCTTTTTCTTCGTCTATTTATATCATTGACGATAAAAAAAAAAAGTCCGTCACGCAGGAGCTGCATAACTAAGCACGTTCCTCAGAATTTGGGTAGTATAGACTGACTTCCAGAAAGATTGGCATAAAACATCCTATTTACAACACTTCTTACTCATGAGTTACCCACTACGTACACCGTGTTTCGTTACAATACAGCAAATATTACGACCGGTATGAGTACATTAGTAATTTGGATACGGAGTAAACCCCCTTCCAAATAAACTGATTTAGTTTATTTTTACAAAACATTTTTATCTGTACATTACCACTATGAATACTGATTTTCGTCGAAATTTACCAAAAATTACGGCTGGTAGTGGCGAATTGGTATTTTGGGTCCGGAGTAAACCCCCCCTCCTAATGAGCCGATTTAGTTTATTTTTACAACCCATTTTCCCCTGTATAATACCACTAAGAATACTTAGTTTCGTTGAAATATAACAAAAATTATGATTGGCATGGTCAAATTAGTGTTTCGGATCCAGGGTAAACCCCCCCTTCCGGTGGACCGATTTTGATGGTAAACGAACTCGTTCAATCGTTTGCTAATTGAATGCTATATACTAAGTTTCGTGACAAAAAAACAAAAACTCTGGCCGCTATCGTGTTAGCAGACATATATATATATATATATATATATATATATATATATATATATATATATATATATATATAAATTTTGACGGGGGTAATTTTCGGTCTCTAATAGGTAGGATCGATAAAGATTTCGGAGGAAAGTGCTAACAAGCCCTTAACCCTTAGCGGTTCTAACCTGAGCAGGGACGGGCAAGGGTAGTTAGAGCTAGAGGTCCTATGCCGGTCCCTGCTCTGCATAGAATTCCTCCCTCTCAAGTCCTTTTCCTAGAGCTTCTAGGCATATTTTTAATACGGCTTACTATTCTAGACGATCAGCTGTTCATTTTAATTCCAAAGAGGAAGGAATCATTTCGAAGAGAGATAGGAGCTGAGTGGATCACAGATTCTTGAAGTGACGTCTAGTTGTCTGTGTTAGTCAGCGCAACGATTTCGGCTGTTGTTTTGTCCTCATCTATCCTATTCGTCTACCATTTTATGGTACAGATATTAACTAGTGTATTTTGTAATGGAGAGTGAAGATATTTTACATATTTTGCCAGAATTGCACGAAAAGAAATCCATCATATCGCATTGGGAAAGTGTTATTCCCTCGAAAAGTATAGCTGACTTTCGACATATTTATCTGAATATTTGTATAAATTACTTTTTCTTGTTATTAAAAATTAAATTTTGAACGAAAATACGTATTTATCGTATTTTTATGACAAGTTAAACAAAATGTGCGATTCCGTAGAATACGTTCACGGACTGACGGCGGCCGGTGTTTATGCCGGTTCCTGCTCGGGTTAGGACCATATTTTTTTTTTTTTTTTTTTTTTTTTTTTTTTTTTTTTTTTTTTTTTTTCTCAAATTTATTTATTAGGACCATATGAAAATGGAATAAAGACTGAGACCGGTACCCATTAATAAAGGCTGGGATGGCCCAGGGACGGTCAGGGAGGCTGAAGTCAACTCCTGGACGAAGACACTGGAAGATGAAAATCTTTAGTGTGTTGCTCGGGATTTGAACTCAGGTCCTCCAGCTTATTAGTCCAGTGCTCTACCACTGAGCTAACCTTGCCCCCCTCTATGCCCATATAATTTAGAAAAATACGGGGGAAAATCTGTTTGTCAGAAACACATACACCAATAATAATTTGACGAAAATATGTTTTTACAATTTTTATTTCCCTGCGAAAAACATTTTGGCTCCAATTCTTATAGGCTAGTCGAAACTTTCCTTAGAATGTCGTCAGGTGCAAACATTTTGAGCTAGTAGTTGGAGTTTTCTGCTCCCGAGAAGTATCCTCCTTATGAAGTATCTCATTAGAATCTCGATCGTAAATGTTGATTAATTATATTTTATATATATATATATATATATATATATATATATATATATATATATATATATATATATAATGTATTGTCCTGAAATCAGAATGATTAATGTTGTATTAAGGATATAAGTAAGTCTACAAATTTTATAGCTGGAGGGTTCTATCATAAATCTTATATTTTCAAATAACACCTAGGAAAAGTAATACTTGGAAGTCGACCTAGTATCAAGGAGTTTCACTTTTCCATTTACTTCCAATTCTCTCCAGATGGAAGAAGACATATATTTACACTTGGCTAACCACTAGAGGTTTTCGTGTGTGCATATATATATATATATATATATATATATATATATATATATATATATATATATATATATATGCGCTCAGAAGCCACATTTCCATCAATCTTGTAAAATCTGGGACGGGAACGAGATATAAACTCCCCGGAACATAATAAAAATTATTCAGTTCCTAAGGTTATTATGGACAGAGTATGAATAGATTTGGTATAGCTACCGGCCTGGCATTTATGTTAGATCTCCCAGATAGAGTTCATCCTTTGATGAGTTGAGCTTGATGAATGGGTTTCTCGGAGTTTAGTATCTAATGAGTCGAGTCCACAGCATCTGTGGTCAGGGATATTACTAATCCCCTTTAATCCCTTCTCTGAGCCGAGTCTAATCAATGACACTATCTTAACATTAAACCAGATTGAAGCAACTTCGGACATATTGCACTTCTAAAGGGAAGCATCAAAACAGATTCAGAACATTTATATCATCAACTTAAGCCAACGGAATGCACCGGTTCCTGTAGATCACCGAATTGAAGCAACGTCGGGCGTGGTCAGTACCTGAATGGGTGAACAACCACGTGCTGTTGGCATTATAAAAGGGTGGCAACCTGTAGATAGCCCGGCGCTAATAGCCAAATAGTTGATGCTCCGTTAAAAACGAAAACAACAACCACAAAAAAAAAACATCAACTTAAGCGTAGATAATGAGCGTTCGCGTGTTATTTATTTATTAATATGATTCTTCGTCAAGCCTCCAATAGTGATTGACGATGTCATCATTCAGGTGTTTGAGAGCTATGCAGTCCTTTCATAATCTTCATTCATTCTTGGATAATGGCCAGGTGACATCATCTACTGGACCGATGTATATTTTCTGTGACTAGATTTCACGAATTTTGCCACAATAGTGTTATAATTTCTCGTGGTAAATATTTTGAATTCACTATAAGGGACGGAGGAATATCAAACTTTGGCGTTAAAAGACCTTGGTGACCATATTTTCATCATGGTCGTTTAAATCCTAGCTTCGGCCTTTTTCCACCCCCTAGGCCATTATTGCTGAATTTGGTGGCAGAAACCATGCCGAAACATTCGAAATATAGATTTTTCTCAAAATTTGACGTTTTATTTCAGCCGAATCTGAACTAACCCTTGATCCCTTCTTACCTCCTTACTACCTTCATCTCATTTTTAATACCAATATGTTAGGTTTTGTATAACAATTCTTACTATAAATAAATATTAAACATAAACTATTTTGGTTTAAGTAGATTTTTTTTAAATTAGTTTTTAATTAATTTAGAAAATATAATATAAAAAATATGTAAAAAATATAAAAGTGAATAAAATTCAAATTAAATAAATAACAGATAGGTACTTACAAAAGTATCAAATATTGAATTCGGAATTTATATAGTACCATATATCCCTCCCAGGAAGAGTGGATAGTGTGTCTGATTCATTAATGATATGCTTTTATTTATGCTTATGGAAGACAGGGAATTCCCTTTTGTTCGAATTTCTCTCGGAGTAAACTCCGGGCAACGGAGAGCAACAAACGAGGTGACAACATGATAAAGGGACAGAACGACAACGAATGGAATTGGCGATGATGTTCGTGAATATGGATTATCAGAAATCACGACCTGCTGTCAGCTGTTCGTGTTTTGAACGATAACGGAGAAACACGATTGTCATTGTCTCCCTAATGTTGGCTGGATTTGGAATAAATTTACTTCCAGTCTTTGGGATGCTTATTTTGCTTTATTTTAGTGTAATTTCAGGAATCGCTTGGTTAGGCATGGGATTTAAGAAACCTTTTTTTTCTACATGACTACATTTCAGTCAAAATTGCTAAAAAGGTCTCAATATTTTGATATAAATTATAAATAAATATATTTTATTTCCAGAGCATTTGCGAGGCCACCACCTTATCCTCAGTGCCATGTTAGATGAAAATCTATTAGATAGCAGACTCAATAATCACTTTTTTTCTAATTTTATTCTGGAGTAAACCCCAACCACTAATAGATTTTTTTTTATTTTTTATTTATTTTTTTTACCACTCATATTCTTCATTTATAATGGCCTGAACAAATTAATAATTTCGTTCATAGGAAAATTCTCATTCCTCATGGACCTTTTTAATTTTTTACATAAATTTATTCTTACAACGCATATTTCTCTTTAGATGTATTCCGAGTTCCGCTGCAATATAGCAAAAATTCAGAAAAATCAGATAGATTGGCACGGATTACGGGTCGAATTTACGGATGTTGAATTCGTACATTGGCTGTTATGTCAATACTTTAAAAAATTTAAACGGGGATCATTTTTGGAAGCTAGCAAATAAGATCAATGAAGATTTGAAGAAATTTGTCAAAATTTTTATGCGATAAATATGGGAACAATTACGTGCGTATATCTTTACCGCAATGGAGCTTGAGCAGATGTGAGCAAAATTCAACAAACAGTGTGTCTTTAATAGTGTTTTCACGATCTAACGTTCAATTATTTATTTAAATTTTAACGTCCATTATTATTAACTAAGAATTTAGGGACGGGTTATTTATAGGTTACCACCCTTTTATAGCCCGGATAGGGCTGATACCTTTTCTTTTTTCTAAAGGAAAGCCACCACCCCATAGTGGGAATCGAACCCACGACCCTTGGCATGGATTATATGAGTTCTTATCATTTTTCGCTAAACGTTTGGCGAGAAACAAAATGTTCCAGTTAAAGCAGCATTTCAATGCTGCTTTAACTGGAACATCACATTCGGCAAATTTCATCACATTCGGTTAGAATGTGATGAAATTTGCCAGTTAAATACTGTATAAAATGGAACATTTTTTTCTCGCCAAACGTTTATTGAAAAATATTATAAGAGCTCATGAATTTCTGCTAGGTTTCTAAAAAAAAAAGAAACATACATACTATAAAATTTTCAAAACATAAACATCTATCATAAAATTATAGTGTGAAAACAAAATAATATAGGTATTCTTGTGTCTCTATACTACTGATATGCCAGTATCTCGGAAACAATTTAGATACTCAAACGCTCAACACAAAGGGTATTTTTAATCTGACCTCTGACTTTAAATAAAATCTTTTATTATTTATTTTTTTTCGACTGATTTATTTGTTTATTTTTTTAATATAATTGTTTTTTTTCCACAAGAGATACTGCTTTTCTTGTTTTCCCAATTCATACTTCGTCTAGTATCTATGTGCATTATCAAACCTTTTGTATACGTTACTCGCAGCATTTGCTCAACAACTGTTTATTCTTATTTTACTCTTTCTTTCATGAAAAAATTGTAAAGTGACTTGTTCCAATGTATTTTGTGAGTTATTCTTAATGGTTTTTTTTTTGTAACATCTTTTGATTTCCAACAATACGTACGTTTACAATGTATTTGTTTAATTATAACCGGATATGTAAGTGCAAATTGCCTTAGCGGATGCTCACAAACAGATGAAGTAAAAAAAAATCTACTAATTTTCTAGGGTCGGGTGTGAATTTTGATAGCACCACCTCAGTCGGAGGAAACTGTGCTTGAGGTTTCGAAAATTTTGAAATCGCTCCAGATATAATCATTATATCCAAAAAAAAACTATGATGACACAGTTCCTTTGTCCTTTGTATTTTTGCAGTTTCTATGCTAAAAATTTACGACTTTTACTGAGTTCACAGGGACGAACTATCTAATATTAGTCCTGAATCGCATTGATCCAATAAATTTAATTATATTGTTTGTTCTATCTGCTACTGAGAATATGCGGGGAAAATGGAGATACAGTATGATTGCAATGTGTAATATTTCCCTTGAACCCATCTCATGTGCAATATCCTCTCAAACGCTCTAGTCGTAAAACCCGTCTCAAGGTCATCTAGAAGCAACCCCACTCATAAATATAGTTCATACAGTCACACTTTTATTTCTATGGATAAATAACTCATAAAGACCCGAGACGCCGGATAAATAACTTCTGAAATATAGCCGTTTCATGTGGTATTACCTTAGAAAAGAAGTTGTCTCCCGCACGACTTTACTGTATTGCGGTATTGCCAATACTGCCTGAAACGTCAAACAAGTAGGTAATCTATGACCCAATAAATAACTAAATAATGTTAGTAGTTTTAGTCATATGTTAAGTAAATATAGTAACTATAGTGTAATGTAATGTAAATAGCAATACTGTAAATAATGATAAAAAAAAAAAAAAAAAAAAAATCAGTCCCGTAACAGGGCACGAGGGCCCTGAGGGGCAGATACTATAGAGGTATCTGATTCATGACCATACGGCACACTAGGGAGATAGTAAGGTCAGTACTATGCTCCGGCCGCCTGATTTTCCCCTTGGCTGCTTCGACTGCTAGAGTAATTAGCACCAAGGTACCCATTAATAAATTAATAAAAGGCTGGGTTGGCCTAGGGACGGTCAGGGAGGCCGAATTCCACCCATGGACGAAGACACTAGAAGAAAAATCTTAAGTGCTTGCTCGGAATTTGAACTCAGGTCCTCCAGCATATGAGTCCAGTGCTCTACCACTCCAACCAACCTCGCCCCTCTGTTAATAATGTTTAGCCCTTAATTCTGTACACAAATCTATGAAAGTTTGTTTTAAGTTCTCTAAACACTTTTGTTGTATTTAGCTCTATAAGTTTATATTTTTGTATAAATCTGTATCTGTTGTAGTTTAAAAAAAAAGAGCAGTCGCCGTCGTTGCGAAGCTCATAAAGTAAATTAAAAAAAATAGGTAATTGCAACTTGTCTAATGGATGCCGTAGTCAGCTTCATATTATTGTGTGGGGAAATGAAAGAGCCAACCTACATTGCTTGAAATAATTTATTTCACACTTCTTAGCGCTTCGAGACAAGGTCTCATCTTCAGTGATCGTAGACAACAAAATAAAAAATAATCTAAAACCTAAAATAAAATAAATATACATCTTAAGAAAAAAATGTTTCAGTCATTTTATATATTTTTGTTTATTTATATGGTTGTGAGCTTCGTATCTTAAGCTCCTGATACGGTGAAATATCAAATGTGAAAATCCACATTTCAGAGTGAACAAAATTTTATTCATTACTTTGCTTTTGAACAGTCAAATAGTTGGCAGATTCGACCTTTTGATAGTTACCTTCCCCTTTCACAGAGTGAACTTAGAATCGAGAGGTTGGCGTCCATCGGCCCAACATCAATCAGTATAGATTGAAAATGAAAATTGCTTTTTTTTATATTCGATCCTTTGCATTTGTATCGAGGATATGTTTGTTCAAGTCATAGTAGCCGGAGACAGTTGCTACTATCCAACAGGCCCTTTTGGCCATACACAAGAAAATTTCCTTCTTGCCTATATTTTTAAGTTCTGCGAAGGACCTCAAATGAGTGATTTTCTTCTTTTCTAAGATTTTACCAAAATTTCTTCTGTAGTTATTATTCTCCTATTATTGCTCCTTTATCACTGATTATCCAACAAATGACAGTGAGCCCATAGGTGTCGCTTCCGAACGTAGTTCTGTCAGATTGTCTGCTATATCGTTGCCTAGGATACCAAGATGTACCGGTACCCAATAGATGACAACATTCTTGTTTAGGACTAGTTCATTTAGCCTTACTTGGCAATATTCCACAATTCTAGAGTAATTGTTATAGCGGGGTCTCCCGTGGTCTAATGGCTAGCGCCTTGGATTCATAAGCGGGAGATGGTGGGTTCGATTCCCAACCTCCGGCAGGAATTTTATCATCCCACGGCTTGCTGGTAAAATTCCTCGCTGCACCCTGGATGTCGGCGCTAATGAAAACATATCTCCCAAGTTTGTTAAGATAAGGACGATTACTGCCGATATTTGGTGGAATATAACCACTATATGGATTGTTAGGGGAGTACTAATAATTATGTCCGGTTAAAACCCTCCTTTATGTTCACGAACTTTGCTGGTTAACGAACTTCTTCCATTGTTTGTTATGGGAGTGGTATACAATACCTACACGGCGAAAAACAGTGGCCACTAACAAGTTAACACACATACATATATATTTTTATAAATTTTTAGGGGGGTCATTTATCTTAGTAAGTAGGATCGATGTAGGTCAAAAGAGATTCTTCTTTCATAAGTGTAATTTTAATAGCTCTTTCAGAAAATGCTAAAATAAACTCGTGCTAAATGACAACTGCTATGTTTCTAAATACATTTAGTTTTATTCAGAATGTTGTCAGTTTTCTATGCTTGATACTCCATAAATGTTTCTACAAGGGATATGTAGGAATGTAGGCTAACCCCGACCCTCGAGGAAATGTGGTCATTCCGGGAAATATGATTTGGAGAGGAGACATGGTTTCCTACAGCTGCCATGTTTATACATGAGGACATAGCCACCATATTCACATGCAAATTGTGGCAATTTAATTCGTGACCAAATGCCGGCTGTCGGGACTTCTACACCTCTTTTAGACGTCACTGCGGATTCTTCTTTTACATTTCTATGCTACATTATGGGACAATGTTGTTTTAGGTTGGTTTTTGTTCATTTTTAATAATATCTAAATCAAACTCCTATCTAAAGTAAGACAATGGAATTTGAATTGAACAACTTGAAAAAACATTTATTATGTTTCAACCAAACGTAACAACTAACATAAAAATAATTCTTTGAGTGAACTCTACATATTAAGTAACGGCTTTATATAATAATTCCGCATATTTTTAACATAATAACACATTTCATTTATTTTTTAAATCTCTATAAACTGAAAACGTTTCTCAGCAATTAAGATAACAAATGTAAACGTTTGATATGCTCCTTCTTATTTGTAATAACTTGCTGACTCAGCTTATAAATAAATAAAAAAATGTTCAGGTTTCAAGTCAATTGTAAAAAGAAAATTTTTGATCGTAGTTTATTCACTTCCTTTTAAGATGAATCTTATTTTTATTAAATTGCAAGATATCTTTAGACCGTTAATCTAACTATATTAATAAGAACTGTGTATTTAAAGAGATGGTGCTAATGACCTTAGGACTTATTAGATATATATATGTATAAATATATGCACTTATATAATAAATATTCAATTGACCTTTTGCTTTAACAGTGAACATCCTTGCAATAAGAAGCTGATTAAAACTGCGAATACGTTGGCCCTATGGGGCAATTAGGAGTTCCTGATGAAAAATGTCTACGTATAGACCCACTATAGGCTATAAAAATGCGGAACGGAAAAATATACAACTTTTCATCAGAATAAAAAAAGGCATATGGTGCATTTTACCAGTTCTGAAACTCTGTAGATATGTGGATGATAGAGTACAGTGTCAAACTACATATTTTTAATGGCAGGTACTCTTACAGTGGAAATTAATTTCATCCGTAGAGTACCTCACGATGAGAAATCAAGTTGAGAATGAGGGATATGGAAAGAGGACCTCCCAAGAAAAAAAATCTATGATCCACGAATGTTTTTTTAGGCCCATAGGATTTTATCCATGAGTACGACCTAGATTGTTATGGATTATCCTCATCTCTAGGCATTTACAGAAAAAGAGAAAGATTGTAATAATTTAATATAGGAATTATTACCTGGCTCCGGATTATGATGGCAAGCAAAACAATGAATAGCTTGGATAAAGGAACTTCTACGTAGAAATGAATTACGAAGTAAGGTCAAGAAGAATAGGATTTAGCTTTTATCTTACATGCTGTTTGTTCCTTCTGATATTTAGCATTACAGAAATGGCAATTTTGTCATAAATAGATAGAACAACCCAATAAAATTTGAAAATTGTAGAAGGTAAAAAAGAAGAAATGTGGTCGTGTAAACTACCTTTAAAACACATTCGTATAATGATTTAATCAATTATATAAAAATAGATTCTAAATGATTAAATCGGAAATATGCACAAAGAAAAACAAAAATAAACCATGAATATTATATAATAAGACTATATATATATATATATATATATATATATATATATATATATATATATATATATATATATATATATATTAAAATTGACAAAACATTATGAACACCTACTATTAACAATAAAACTAATAACTTTCTTTGGAAGATTAAATATTGATTCAGGAGTAATTGAGCTCTAAGGAAGCTCTCTAATACTATACACATTCATATCCGATATAATTTATTTGCTTCTCCTTATAAAATTGAAAATTTGTTGTTAATTGAACGAGTCATTCTGCTCAAATGTCAAGTTACTGCTAAATAAATATAGATACTTTTTTACTAAATTCTAATATGTACATAGTCGGGATAGTCGAAATTTCAAGTTGATTAAAATATGTTTTGCAGGACATTGTTATTGCATATTATTTTTATTGCCCTCTTCTGAATAATAAAAATTATATGCGTTTACCATATTTCGTGATTCACAATATAAAAAGGAATCTTAATTTCCATTATTAATTTGCCCGTATATTTAGTTTTGGATGTTAAAATTTAAATATTGAGATTAATGGTTTTATATGGGATGTAATTCAAAGAATTATTCTCTCTATAGAGAGTTTTTGAACAAGTAGGCCTGTAAAGATAGGAAATATCCCTGGCAGAGGCTAAGCACGCTTAAATTCTGCCTGGGGCGGGTAGTAGCTCCCTGATATTTATAGGGATTGTGGTTTCGGAGGCGGAAGGGCCCTTGAGAGCTCTCGCCCATTATATATATTTATTGTTCTTATTTAACACATACCTCACTGGACCTAACTCACTTTTTAAATTATTTTTATCGTTCTTATATATTGTAGTTCCTGTTGAACATGGCCTCGTTTTCTTGTTGAATGCTTGCAAAGCAATAATGTTTTAGCTCAGAGTTTTAATGCCTTTTAACCCTCCTTTTTATTTATTTGAATTAAGCTTAATATATATTTGTTGGGAAGGAAGTTCATTTTGATTTTACAGTAGGCATAGCAATTCCAATTGTAGGTATATTCCAAAATATTTTCATAAATAATTTCTTCATAATATGCTGAAATGCTTCATTAAAATACCCATATGGGGTCTTACATAGCGAAGGAAGGCAAATTCAAAAGTACTAAGAAGAATAAGTCATACTAATAACTCATAAGTCAAGCATAATGAACGTTTCAATTTCATCAGTAAATCAGCAAAAAATATTAGGACTCATGGAACCAATTAGCGTAAGTTTATATTCATTAATTTTCTGATATATTTATTTCAATACTAGATTTTTCTCAGTATTTTTAGAAATAATTTTACCATTATGTATTTGGTTTTAATAGTTCAATTAATTTTCATGTTGATTTTTTATGTTTACGTTTTTCTCCGGCAATTACCAATATTTTTGTTAATGAGTACGTTCCATGACAACCAGCAGAGTTTAGTTTATTATAAAAGATATATTTCTTTTATACTTACATATATAATCGTAAAAAAAAAAAAAAAACTCAAGTTGAGGGGTGGCCCCGAAGTAGTGTTTAAGCTTCAAGGAAAATGGATTCTGAGCAAAAACGTTCGTATCAACAAAATGCTTTCTGGATGTGCGGGATCAAAAAAACCTGCTAAAGCCACGGCTTTCAGACTCCATATTCCGACAACTTCTCAACAGGTTGGTTTAGAGGAAACGTTCTGCATAATTGTTATAGACTTCTAAATTCTGTACATTTTGGCACGAAGGAATCTAATTTTGCCTGACGGCATCTGGAGATGGTCGATCTTTAAGAATTAGTGTTTTTCCGACGTTGATCAAGGCTCGTGGTGATTCAGTTGTATGTATAAGCTGATCAGTGGTGAACGCTGAAAATATATTTCCGTACCCATGTTGATAGGAACATTTTACTCAGAATCGAATTGACTATGAGTAACTTACACTACTTTGGGGCCACCCTACGTATACAAGCACACTTACACTAAGCAGCGTCAATAATTTGTGAAATTTGTATATATACTTTGTTTTAAAGGCTGCATTTATTTTTAGAAATGTAACGCCGGGGCGATTTTTTTTATCCTACCGTATCACTTAAAACGCCTTTAGAAGATATTCTTAAAAAAGGACGACAACCTTCTTGGCAGGGATGATTAGCGTTACTTTTAGAGCATGGATTTATCATCTTAGGTAAAATTCTTAACGATCTAGGATATAAATGGCGAAGGTTTGAGAAACTTTAAGAGATCGTAGCTTTTTAGGGTCTTGTGGTAACAAGCTTAGGGGATGTAATGGTCACCTATTAAGCTGGAAAATTAGCAAGTATCGCAATTAAGAAATTCATTGTTCGTGAATCGTCCAATTACAGAAGGGAATTTCAGAACCCCAACTCTTAAGAGAGCTTTTTAGCAGAAAGAGTTTTTTTTATCGAATTATATGATTATATATATATATATATATATATATATATATATATATATATATATATATATATATATATATAGGGTGATAAGACGGCTCAAACTAATTTTGCGACCAAACGGTTGGTCTGAGGAAAAAATGTCATCAGCAAACCCCAACATTTCATCTAGCGCCATGCGCACATGCGCGGTCATTATGTTAAATAATCGACATATTTTGAAAGCTTAGGTCAAGCCCTACTACTTTTGCCTCTGATATTTTTTTCTCAGACCAACCGTGTGGCCGAAAAATTAGTTTGAGCCGTCTTATTTAGGAAACCCTGTATATATATATATATATATATATATATATATATATATATATATATATATATATAGATATATATATATAATGTATAAAATTTAAAACAATTTGCTAAAATGTATTTAGGGAAGGGATATGTTAAACATGTATTTTTTGAGATTTGTAAAAAGAAAAATGTCTGTATAGGAAAGCCCCTGATGAGGTGCGAACGAAGCATGAAACATGTCGGGCAAAGATTTTAAATAAAGTAGTTGAACAGAACGAACGGTGTACTACTGTATGGACCCCCTGCCATCGAAAGAAATAAGAACAAATGAAAAAAAAAAAAAATAAACTGGGTCATCTTTCATAAGAATTAATTTATGTATCCATATTTAATATTTAGGCGGTAGCATTCAATAGAATGTATAACATGTGTGCGAGGTCAATACCTTCTTTAGTATATGATAAAAACGAATCCATTAAATTTAAAAATGGCAATGATTATAAGGCAGTTTGAGGTTCTTGGAGTGATTCTTATAGGCATATTTTCTTCATTATAATTAATTCGAAAATATCCAAATTATAACGAATAATCGTCGTTCGATGACCATTGAAATTATTTATGAGGCCAAAATAGTAGCTTTTACTCTCAGATAGAAAATTATTCCTGAACCCCAAATGGTAAAAAAGATGAATTATGGCATCCCTTTATAAATTTGTGAATCTACCATTTGAATTCAGTCTTTATTCATAATTTTATTTTCAGTTTATTGTTTATTAAGTTTGCTTAGATTATTTTCTTTTTGTTTCAGGTAAGTAACTTCTTCAATATCTGTAACTTCACGTAAGTTTTTAAATAAATGTATTAATAACTACTGCCACCTTAATCTATTTTTCCTTATGACACATCATACTGAAATAATTGTCTTGATATGTTTTTATAGGTTTTAATCCTCAATGTATATCTTCTCAGATTATGTTAACTCTAGGAATTGTAATGTTTTAAGGTGAAAGTATTATTATTATTTATTTAGGGAATATCACCAAGCTGTGAGATTTAAATGATACTTATGTAATTAGATATTACGGACGTGATGTTGTTGATGATACTTTAGTCTTTTATTTAGAATGAGACTTTTGAAGAGATTGTTTCGTCAGATTTTTGCAAACTAATATTACATCAGTTTCTTTTCTCTTTCGCGATTTCCATCTGTAATGCCGTACTAATCTGGGCTAATATTGCTGACAGCAAGTGGTTTTGGATCAATGATATACTGAAAAACAGATTATTCAACGTTGCTATGGACATTGGATAGGTAAAAATAATGTTTAGATAATATGCTTCCATCAGTTTTAGATTTTATGAGTCTGTATATACAGGAAAACAATTACTTTTCGCTTATTTCCGAGGAATGGTCGAGCCCCCCTCCCGAGTTAATGTCCCTTCGGGGGGAAGTTAATGGCGTAGAGAAACATTCTCTCTGGAAATTATTATCCTAATTCCAAGGGAAGTGGCCAGTTTGGGCATTCTATCTATTGTCATATCTGGAATACTTGGCGTTGTCTTAATGGTCGTTCCAGTTCAGAAAGGCTAGGTAAGGTTTCCTTGTTATTGCTTAAACTGTTAATGTACATAGCAAGTATGTAAATGAATATGTTCAAAAAATGAATATCAATTCTCTATAAAATCAGCTAGGGGTAGAGATGGGCGATCTGAATCGTCCTTTTACGAGATCAATCTTTTTAACACGACATATAGATTTTTTTAATCGATCTTCAAGGGCCGATCTTTTTAAAGATGCGATCTCTAAGGGCCGATGTTTAATGAATCGATGTTCAAGGACTGATCTTTTAATAATCGATCTACCTAAAATTCTGTAAATAAAGTGTTTTTTTTTTGTTTTGTTTTTTCAAATATTGAAATACTTAATATCACCTCTTGTTACTTTTTTTTTTTTTTTTTTTTTTTTTTTTTTTTTTTTTTTTAACGGCGCATCTACATCTTGGTCATTAGCGCCGGGCGATCTACAGGTTGCCACCCTTTTCTAATGCCAACAGCACGTGGTCGGTCACCCATTCAGGTACTGACCACGCCCGACGCTGCTTAACTTCGGTGATCTATGGGAACCGGTGCCTTCAACGTGGCTATGGCCGTTGGCACCTCTTGTTACTCAATCTCATTTCTGAAGAATTCTCATTTATTTAACTGAAGAAGAAATTTACAGAACAGTGACTTATGTCGAGTAACGGGCTTTTAATACAACAGTAATATCATACAACGACTCAATACATTCCGTTTCTCCAGCTAGAAGGCAATATAATAAAAATAAGATTTCAAACTGTGCTCCTAACTTGTATTTTTTTTTTTTTTTTTTTTTATTAACTTTTTTATTTGAAATCTGTACAAATTATTATATGTACAATTATCAAGTTTGTTGATACAGATACATAATGTAATAAATTGAACAAAACGGTTAAAGTAAAAAAAAATAAAAAATAAAAACCATACAAATTTGGAAGGAGCCAACCATTGTTGACACTTCCGTGGCTGTCTAAATATCTATTTCAATGATCATGATACGGTTAGGTGAGTAAATTGTCTCGTGGCCACTGTCTCTTGAGCCGCCTGGGAGGATTGTCTGGTTGGGATCGGGACGATAAAGATAGACCTTCAGGATTAGGATGGTAGGACAATTTGGAGTGGAACATTTGGAAACGGGTTTTAGCAAGGTCAAGGACAAATGGAATGTTAAGGTCATTGTGAAGGGTTTTGTTTGAGACGTAGAAAGGGGCATTTACAATTTTACGGAGTACTTTTGACTGGAATGCCTGTATTCTGTTGATGTTGGATGGTTTTGCAGATCCCCAGAGTTCAAGTCCATATGTCCATATTGGTCGAATGATTGTTTTGTATATCGTTAATTTGTTCTGTATTGTTAATTTAGATGAGGGTCCAAGTAGCCGTCTAAGTAGTCCGTATCTTTTGTTCAGTTCTTGTCTTTTCAGTCTCGTGTGAGGGTTCCATGTCAGTCGGCTGTCAAGGTATAATCCTAGATATCGAACCTCGTTGGATACTGGTAGTGGAGTGTTATTGAGATGTACAGAAGGGCATGATCTCCGGTTGAGAGTGAATGTAACCTGCTTACATTTTTCCGGGTTGATTTTTACTCTCCACATTTCACACCAATGTTGTATAGCGGTAAGATGTTCCTGCAGGTGTTGGGATGCTACTGAGGGATCGGGGGAAGTTGATAGGATGGCAGTATCATCTGCGTAGGTTGTTAGAAGGGTTTGGGGGTGTGTGGGAATATCCGCAGTGTAAAGAATGAAAAGGAGAGGACCAATAATACTTCCTTGAGGGACTCCGGCATTTATGGGGCAGGTCGGGGAAAGAGTTGTGCCTTGCTTGACTTGGAAGGATCTGTTTGACAGGTAGGATTTGAGGATAAGGAAGTAGGTGTGTGGAAGTATTTGCTTTACTTTGTAAAGTAATCCCGGGTGCCAAACCCGATCGAATGCTTGAGCAATGTCGAGAAAGGCACTCGTGGAAAAACTCTTACGTTCAAGCGAGGAGGAAATAGCGTCTACAACTCGTAAGCACTGTTGTATAGTGGAATGATGGGAGCGGAAACCCTAACTTGTATAACCATTTTTTTCTATTATCATTATTTTATTTTCTTTTTTTCTCATTTGATGTAACAGTATTTGCTTCATGATATTTTATTTTTTGAAAACTGACTGACATATTTCTACTTTTAGGTTACAGATATATTTTTAATATTATCAAGTATTCAAATCGACTTATTTAGATCGATTCGTAGTAGTGATGGGCGATTCTCGACTGAGAATAGATTTGAATCGAAATGAAATCAGTGTTGGGCATTATTCGAATAAAGTATTATTCGAATGATTATTCAAATAAATTTTTAGTGAATGATGAATAATTCACTGAATTATCTTATTCACAAGAAACATCGTGAATTATTCACTGAATTATTCGTTATTCATCATTCATTATTCATCATTCGTTATTATTTATTTCTAGTTGGTCTACTGATTAATCCTACTCAAACACACATATATATACATATTTCCGGCTGCCAACATCATAATAAATCTATCATTATTCACTAAAATATGTTTATTCTGATTGATCATTCGAATAATTTGTGAATAAAACAAAAAACTTCATTCACAGAATAATAAATAATGAATAAATGTAATTATTCTTCATTCATGAATAAAATAATAAATTTATTCATTAATCTTTATTCATCATTCTGAATAATTTTTGCCCAACACTGAATGAAATACGAATTCCGTAGGTAATTGCTAGTAATCGTGAATTGATCCATATCGATGATCGATCTTTATCGTTGATCGATCTTTTGAATCGACCTGAACTCGTTGATCTTTTTTGCGGATCGATCTTTTCATTAAGATTCGAATTATTTCAAAAGATCGATTCATATTCGAGAATCGCCCATCACTAGCTAGGGATAGTTTTATACTGCACAATTAGTTTCACTCTCCATGCAAAAATAGGAAAACTTTTGAAAATAGGGGAGAGATGGGGGTCTCCCGTGGTCTAATGGCTAGCGCCTTGGATTCATAAGCGGGAGATGGTGGGTTCGATTCCCAACCTCCGGCAGGAATTTTATCATCCCACGGCTCGCTGGTAAAATTCCTCGCTGCACCCTGGAAGTCGGCGCTAATGACCTAGATGTAGATGCGCCGTAAAAAAAAAAAAAAAGAAAAAAAAAAAAGAAAAAAAAATAGGGGAGATTAAGAATTTCCATTAAAAGCTTTCATCTCTCTAGAAGTAAGGATTTCGCGGTAACAGTGGTTATAGTGCCAAGCAACATTTTGAACGATGCTTTTATAATTAATTAATTTTATTAATTATTAACTCCAGCTGTTATATGTTGAATAATATGTGTGACTATCAGTCTATAATGCAAATGCACTATTTCGCCCCGACCCCTACAATTATATGAATGTATCCCAATACTACGAGATGTTTTAACGAGCTATCTGCGGTGTAATTAGGACTCCGTTGAAAGGCTGTTCCATTGTGGGGAGAACATTAGTGTTGGAATATGTGCTGCAGATACAGTTTATGAGTCTTCTCTCTGCAGTGCCTGTTTATCAGGTGAGCTAATGCGATCAGTTTTCATTTATGATCTGTGATCTTTCTCCTCAATTATTGACCCGTTTACGTTAATTCACTTTGTGTGTGGTTTGAGTCAGTAAAAAAGTATTTTCTGAGAATATTTGAGTTTCTGACGTAAATATTTCTAATGGCTGTGGTTCGCAAAATGTTGTTTGACGGATCTAAAAAGTATTCAAACCTTTTTTGTTTCGTTTTCAAGGCGTGTATTCAGGCGATCTAAAATTATTGTGACTAATTATTAAACGTAAACGTGCAGGGTGTCACAAAAATAATGGGCATCTGTTGGCCAATTGATTCTCCAATGCGAGATCGGAAAGAAAAAAACCCGCAAAATTGAACTTGAAATGTTATTCAAGGTCAAATTTTTTTATTGCATATTTCAATAATGTGCTTTTTTAAAAAAGAATTCAAGGGAGGTATTTTTGCGTAAGGAAATGTTAGTAGAGCATGTGAAAAAATGATCAAACTCGGCCACCATTTGTCAATTGGAATGGAATGGCGCACGTACACGTTGCTAATGGTCATTTTGATCATGCAGTGTCATTTCTGATCTTCGTTGACATTTTTGTTCCTCGTGACTCGTAGAATCCAATTATGCAATGAAAACATTTGACCTTGAATAACATTTCAAGGTCAATTTTGCGGGGTCAATATGGGGGTAATTTTTTCCGATCTCGCATTGGAGAGGCATCTGGCCAAAGGATGACCATTATTTTTGTGAAACCCGGTTACATGTAATACATTTACATATTATTATATGATTACGTTCCTTTATGGGAAATTTTCAAACGATCTTTTCAATCAGCTGTCATAAAAAAAAAAAAATCCTTACGTTACATGTTGATAATTTTGGGTTGTCTTTTAAGTAGATCTTCAAATGACTCGTACACCTTCACGCAGGAGCTGCATCACTAAGCACTGTTCTCAGAATTTGGGTAGTGTAGAATGAATTCCTGAATAATTTGCTTAAAATAACTTATATAAATAAAATGAAAACGTGAATAGTTCTTCTCTTTGTTTTAATATTTAATTTTGTAATTAGTTTCTTTCCAGACCCTGTAAATTAATAAAAACGTCCCTATGTAAAAAGGGAAATTCTTACAATAATAAAGCAGGCAAGAGATAGAGCGGCCCTAGTGACAGAAGAAAACAAGACACTTAAAGTCATAACAAAACAGAGGCGCTCCTAGTGGTAGCTTGCAATATTAGGCTTGGGGTGTGTATCCTGTTCAAACATAGTACAAAGGACCCCCCCCCTTCCGATAGACCATCGGTAATAAATTAATAACCATTCTTTGAAACATAATATTATTTCTAAAGGTAAACAAAAAAAAAAAAATCATCGTTTGTTACAAAATATTATCTAAAAAGTTTCATCATAAAGAAAAAGGCACTAAAAGGTTATTCAGAAAGTTTGATAACAATAAAACTGAATTTCTTGAATTTACAACTATAATTTAGTCTATATTTTATATTTTTTGCCATCATCTTGGAAGTTGAGAGAGTTGACGAAGTTTTAATGAAAAGTAACTAAATCAAATTATGTTTTGAAGTTATCTAAATCTTTTGAATATAAATTACTGTTTACTTGAATGAGTTTTGAGTTAGGAAAGGTTGAAGTATGAAAATCTTCGGAGCTAGCATTCATCATTCCGACTCTGAGATTACCTTTATCAAAGAATAATTTCATTTGGATTTAATTAGAGTTCCCCTAAATCCCCCACAGAAATCACGAGGAAAATATTGAACGAGGAATTCCTTTTTATTCGTTTTGGTGTACTTATACATTTTTAAGTACGTTCTTAATTATATCCATGTTTCTTCATACTGGAGAAATATGTATTTTAAATTATTTTTTTAACCGAATATTAAATGTAAAATTTCGGTGATTTATCGAATTTCGACGCAAGAGGTGCGTCAACTGGGCTTGACATTTCTTAGCAATCCAATCATGTAATATTACATAAAAAGTCCACCTCACAGAAACTAAGTTATCTTAGCACATTTAAGTCCTTAATCCTAGTGACATTTGAAAAACTTAGAATATAAAATAGTAGATAGAAAATAGGGTTTCTGGCGCAGTCTTCAAAATTCCCTATTTCCCCGAAAAAACCTGATCGTCGATTTTTGTAGGATTTTTCATTTTTATCTCAAACATCTAATTTTTTAAAAAAATATACATTTTCTAACATATTTCTTTAAAACCTAACAAATAAAAAAAAAATACATATTTTTAACATATTTCTTTAAAACGATACAAAAATTGGAATCACCCCCAAAAAGTAAAAATATTATATAATTAATTTAATTATTATTTCCATTTGTTATACACGTTTAATCATCAATATCACTTTCAGATTTCTTAGATTTAGATCTATTTTCATTTTTATTTTCTCGGAAGTCAATAATATGAATTTTCTTCCCATCATTTAATTCTTTTAAACCGTCATAAACGAATAATAGTTTTTGTGAATTTAATTGTTGAATATCTTTTTTATTTAATTTGTCATTAAATCTATCTGGTAGATAAACTTGAAATTTATCTTCCTTATCTTTTAACGTAACAACTATACGTTTTCCAAATTTTGTAATAATTTCTTTAAATTCTTTAATTGAATAAGATTGACCACATTCCAATTCTGTTAGTTTCTTTACTGGAGTATTTTGACATTGACCAACTCGTTGGATCTTTTTTAATACTTCCATTTATTACGAATAAAATTTATTTAAATATTTTTATAATGTCCTAATGCTCTAGTATGGATTCCATCTTCTAAAATATAACGTTTATCATCATCTGGTGATAAAGCTTTTTTATTAACTTGAATTGAATATATCTCATGTTTATAACTCCTGATTTGATTCATTGTTCTATAATGAACTCTTTTATTGAATAAACAATCTTTATAATCTTCAAATGATATTTTCTTATTTACAACACATTTCTTAATACCTTTTGATTTCTTACAAATAGATATCTCATTTTTATGAGAATACATTTTAGATCTTAATCCAATAAATTCTGTCATAATAACTCCATTATTTTCATCTTTCATTTTACCTAATACTTTCTTATTTACTCTAGGTATATTGAATCTGTTATCAACAGGAAAATCTGAAGTATCGAACAGATCAATCATTTCTTTCATGTCTTCATAAAAATCGTCTGTTTTAATATTATATATAAGACTGTCTGTGTCCATGTACATTAATTTAAGATCATTTCCATATTTCCGTTTCATAGTATTGTAATGAAAATCGTACATTAAATGTTTCGATAAATCTAGAATACTCATTCCTACATAAATCGGTTTATTAAATTTAACTTTTGTTTTGTTCATATGAATTGCTGATAGATTTTCATCAAATATTGTTCTTCCTTTAAAATTTGGTTTTGATATTAATTTCTCAACTTTCCCATAATTATTACACAATTTCACATCAATTCGTTTTCTTATATTTTCCATAGTTTTTCCAAACACTGAATTATTCATTAGTTTATAGAAATCTTTTTCAAAATCATTTACAGCTCTAGTTCTCATTTTCGTATTGAGATCAATATATTTTTGTAACCAATTCGATTGTTTAAATTCTAATACCCTATGAACTTTTTTTAGCTTTAATCCCATATCCAAACATTGTTTTAAATTTCTGTAATGAATCACATATTTTTCTTTATCAAATAATGTCGTTAATAATTTTACATGTTTTGAATTACCTGGTATTCCATTTTCTGGAGCTAGAGGTAAATCAGAATGATCATCATGTAACTCTTTTGGATATTCAAGATCAACTTCTAGTATATAACCTTTCTCTGAATCATCATCTAAATTTTCCATTTCTTCTGGTTTTATCCATTTAAATCCTCCATAAGGTAAATATTGACTCATCGCCCAACCATATAAATTATTTGCATCTAAATACATTAAATAACTAGATGGTAGATTTTTATCATATTTTTTCATATATTTATTATTTGCTTTAGAATATCTATTACAACATTGAGATATTCCACCACGAGTTCCTTTTTCCAACATCAAAATCATATCATAATCATTTAATAATTCCAACTCGATTTCTGTAGTTTTTAACATTGCATCCCAAGATAATCCTGGAGCTGTAAAATACCAAGCTGGATCAAGTTTATAAGTTTTTAAACAGACATCTCTAAAATTTTCAAATATATCAGACAATATTAAAACATCTGATTTAACATATAAATCTGAATACTCTCCTAAATTTCTAATTTCAAATGTTTTCCATACCTTTTTTGCATGTTTATAATCGTTTTCAGAAATATCACAATCATTCAATTTACTATAAAATTCTTCGATTGAAGGTAATTTTGACTCTTCAAATTTTTCTTCTGAATCCATGTAATCATAAGGATACACACCTTTTCTCGTAATCAAATCTAATTTTTCATCTTTATAATATTTACTGGTTTCTCTAAACATAGATTTCAAGAATTTATATTTTTCTAACTTTTTACCTTTCATTTCTTCAGGAATTTTTCTTAAGTTCGTAGATAATGAATCTAAACTCGAAGCCATAAATCTGAATGAATCAACAAATCTAATTTCTAATTTATCAACTTTCTGTGTGAATGAAATATATTTTTCTTCAGTATTTGGAATTACCTCAATATTTTCTTTAAATTTCCCCATCGCTTTAACAAATAGATGTGCATCATATCCAGATAAATTATGAATGAATACTGGAACAAAGGAAGGATTTTTATAATTCAAATTACAAATTTCATGAGCTGGACCTCGATATTTTCCAGTTAAATGATCATGATCTCTTACCTTTTTTCCTAATATCCCAATAGGTTTTTCCCCATATTTCTTATAATTATTCCATGTTATTATATCCTTTTCACATATATGACAAATATCAGTTTCCTGAAAATGTTTTTCTTCTTCAAAAGTCATCTCCAACGGTTTAATTTCTTCATAAATCTTTTGAATATTTTTAACTTCCTCATGAATCATTTCTACAAATTTATCAGTGCAATCAGATCCTCTATATACTACAGGTTGTTTGTAATCATAATTTTGATATTTTATATAATAACAAAAACTATTTGGTTCATGTTTTTGATATTTCATAGTATAAGAACCTGATGAATCAGGTTGACAATTATCAATTTTTTTAGTTAAACATTCAAAATCTGCATATATTACGAAAGGAACTCTTAACGATCTGTTATAATTTTTGAAATTTAAATATTCACCTTTTTTCGGCATTTCAATTTTTACCGCCGTTTTAGTTTTACAATCAAGTTCATGATTTTCTAATTTTTCAGCTGAATAGTAATATCTTAAACATCTTTCACATGGATAAATTTTTACTTTCATATTTGTTAGTTGTGTTTTGATCAATCGAGAAAGATCTTTAATCCAACAGTAATGATCATTTTCATTATCTTTAATATAAAATAAATTTACATGTTTATCTAATTTATGTTTTGTAATTCTTAAAGGATGAACAGATTCTTCATACCCATATACATTTATAGATATATCGTTTTGTTTTTCAAATTTACTAATATCTTTAAAGGAAACTGGGAAGTTGATTCCATCAAAATTTAATTCATCTTTATACATTTCATATTTTGTAACTCTTTGAGGATCCTTGTCTACTGGATGTAATGCTGATAGAACTGACCACATAAAACATTTATTATCATTATTTTTTACATTAATAATTGCTTTTTTAGATTTTATTTTTTCTGGTAAATCGATATATGAAGAACCTCTCAATGGATTATATTTATTGATTCGAAGTTCTAAATAATCAATACTTACAAACTCCCATCCTGAACCATTTCTTTCAAAATCATCCATTTCTTTTATCAATTTCTCAATAGCACTATCATAAAATGTATTTAGATCTGAAGATTGTAATATGATTTCATTTTTAGTTTTAAATGAAAATTCTTCCAGAAAATAGTGTGCTCCACCAAACCATTTTACTTCCCCCCTTTTTTTAAAGGTAAGGAAAAATTTAAGATTAACTTTCAAATCCATATTTTTTACATTTTCAGTTATCTTATCGATTATTATATTTCTTTTATCTTCCAAGAATTCTCTTGGATGAAAAATTCCTTCCATATTCCTAACTATATAGGTTTTTAATCTTGATTCATAAGCTGTTTCAATTTCCTGAATTTCTTGTTCATCATTAATGTTTACTTTCTTGTGTGCTAAAGATTCAATATGTTTCTCTTTATATGATTTTTTATAATATTTATTACAATCATCACATTTGATTTGTTTTTCCCTAGGAGGTTTAGGTTTTGAAAATAAACTTGGATGGAAATTGAATTCATTTATTGATGTTTTTTTGGATTGATTTATCGATTTTTTAATGGATTCATTTATTAATCTCTTTCGGTTTTTCTTTCTTTTTTCATCATTAGTGATCAACTTAATAAGATCAGATTTATTCTTTAATTTTGAAAATCCTTTAATATTACGTGATCTACAATAATCTTGTAATTGTTTCATCGTCCATAATTCAAAGTTTTTATCAGGTTTTGGTCTAGAAAACAAACTAGAATCAAAATTGAATTCATTTATAAATTTCTTTTTCTCTATTTCATCAATAATATGATTTATAAGATCATCTTTCTTATTATATTTAAAATATCCTTTAATATTGTGAGATTTACAGTAATCTCGAAGGTTTTTGAGAGTTTGACTTCTCAGTTGGTTCTCCATTTATTAGAAATGAACTTTTTAAATCCTGCAAATTTTTCCATCCTAGAAATTAATACATTTTTTTAAACTGATTCAAAATATATCCTCTAAATTGGTTTTTCTTTTCAATTATCTCAAATGGTTTCATCTCTAAAAATTCATTCCACAATTCTTCATTTCTCTTAAATTTTCTTATTCGAACATTATGTTTAATTTCTAATAGATCTGCAATTTTTGCAATAAAAAATTTATATGGTAGGGCTTTTCGTTTATAATTTTCATTAAAAACTTCAAACACTTCTTCAATTTTAATTCTATCTTCAGGTTCATCTATTAATTGTAATAAATGTTTATGAAAATATCTCTGTCTATATTTAAAATTATTATGAGGATTTCTTGTTGGTGGATAACAACTATAACAACGATTATCTAATACCGATTGTTTACAACAGATCTGACAAAATTCGAAAGGTTCTAATTCCTCCATTTATTAGGAACGAACTTTTTTAGATCTTACAAAATTTTACATCATCATTTGTTTTAAAATATACTCTCTAATAGATTAATTTATATTCAAAGTTATTCCATATTTTCACCATTCTCTTAGTTTCCTTAATTTCAATATTATTTCCTACTTTTAAATAATCTGCAATCTTTTTTACTAAATATTTATAAGGTATATATTTACCTCTATAATTATTAATAAAAGTTTCAAATATTTTTTCAATTTCAACCTTATCATTAACATTTTCTATTAAATTATTCAATTTTTTATGAAATCTATTTATTCTATACGATTTACGATTATATTTACCTATTTTAATGTCTGTTACACAATTATAACAATTATTATTTAATACACTATACCTTCCACATATACTACACATTTCCATTTCTCCATGATCCAAATTTTCATCTATAAAGTTTCCTTCTGTATCCGAATTTTTTAAATCGTCTCCATAAACTGAAGTTAATTCAAATTCGTCTTCGTAATCTGGAGGTAATTTAAATTTTTCCATAGATTCTTTTTCTTCTAATAACTTAATTAAAAGAGATTTCTTCATATTGTAATATTTTTTTATTTTATACTGACTTCCCAAACGTCTTAATTCAACTATTTTTTTATCACTTAATTTTTCTTTAGTTTTAGATTTTTCTAATATTAAATCAATTAATGATTGTTTTCTCAGTTTAGAATAACCCTGATATTTATTTTCTTTACATATTTTTTGTAAATCTTTAACTGTCTTATTTTTCAGGTCTTCCATTTATTTAGAAATAATTTTTATCAATATAAAATTTATCATCGAAATATTTTGTTAAATATCTTTTCAAACTCAAATATTTCTCATTTTAAACCTCTGATTATTGATTAAATTAAAATTAATTCTACATTCATAAGGTATTTCATAAATAGTTACAAGATCATTAAATCTTACCTTCTTCATTTTATAGTTTTAAAAAAGTTAAAGGTGACAGAATCGGTCACGTTAAGAGGTAATGAGAAATCTACTGAAATATATCAAATTCTGAATGTATCAAACCCATTCCTAAATGTCTTTTAATTTTCATTGCATTCGTTGTCAAATATGCCGCAGTTCTTTCTCCTATATCAGCATCACTCGAAATAACTCTTTCCCATGCTTTATTTTCTAAAATTTTGTCTGCGATATGTCTATCTGATACTTCTTTATGATCTCTATAAGATATATCATGTTCTTTTGCAGCTTCATCTAATTTATTAATTGGTTTATCACCTCTTTCCAATCTTTCATTTAATTTAGTACCTGGACCTAAATAGTTATAACCCGGATAATGTAATTCGAATGGTAATCCACTTAATATTTTATTAAACAATCCAGATCCTATAGTTTCATCCTTAATTATTTTATGTGGAAGAGCATTCACTAATCTTATTAAATATTCAGTTCCTTTTCGATCATCAATATGTTTTTCTAAAAGATTTGTTAAAAATCTGATAATACCGACTTTTTCATTATGAAAATTATTATCTCCAGCCAATTCTGAAGCATATATTAAATTCAATCTTGAAATCAATTCATTCAAATTTTGTATATACATAACAGAATGTTCATTATAATTAACTATTCCTCTTCCGGTAACCGGAATTGTCTTTAATTCTTCGTATATAGGTTTTAATAAATTTTTATATTTTTTTGATTGTGGAGCTTTTGGTCTATTTGTTGACGAGTTATTTTTGTTATATAAAACCTCACTATTAATTAAAATTTCTTTATAGGTATTAAATTCTTCTTGTGAATATAATTTTTCACCTTTATTATCAAATAAGTTTTCATAATTTTGTGTTAAGAGAACCCATAATCCTTTTGTTCCAATATATTTTTTTCCATCAATAATTAAATCATTTCCATCTATATTAACTTTATTCTTTCCGATTTTAAAAAATAATTTTTTTTCATCGTAAGTAATTCCATAATGTTTATCAGTTAGTTTTGGTAAATATGTTGCTCCAAGAGGACCAATTATTTGACCGATAACAGATGATGAAATATTCAATGGAGTATCTGATTCATTTAAACTGTCTTCACTTAAATCCGACTCGTCTTCTGAAACTTTTTCCATTGGAACAAATGTAACTCTCTTTTTGTCTTTTGAAAAAGGTGTACTTTTTGCAAGTGGTGTATCTTTATCGTATAATTCTCGTTCAAAACATGTTTCTTCTTCTGAAGGTGGAATTTCCATATCTGCTATGTTTCTTGTAAACGGTACAAGATCTGTAATTAATGTTTTATTTTGTTCTAACACATTTTTTATGCTCTTGTCGACTTGAGAAATCTTTTCATTAAAAGTATTATCAAGTTTATTGATTGCACTCGTTATCGGTAAATATTCTTTACCTTTTAAATCTTCTTCAAGTATTCTTTGTTTTCTGGCATGTTCAAATTTTTTAATTAATCTATCTCTTATCTTAATAGTTTGTTTTGGATCCATTTATTATATTAAAAAGTTCAGAACGGTTTAACTAGATTTAACTAAGTTTAACATTTCGTTAAGTTTATTTGTCATGAATCAGACTTAAATATATAATATTATTAACATTTTCATTATTTAATAATTCATGTCTTTCATTCCTAATAGTTACATTTATTTTTTGAATTTTATGAATATCGTTTCTAATTGGAACATAAACAATTTCTAAGGGTTTTTCTGAAATCTTTGATTCAAAAGGAACATTCGGGAAAAAACTATATACTAAATCAGTTTCTTCATGTATGTGTTCATTAGAAGAATGACTCACTAAACTAGATTCGACTAAATTACAATGAATTTCGATAACATCAAAAGGTCTTAATTTAGGTCTGAATTTTCCAACATGTACTGTGTTACTTGCATAATCTGTTGAAATTTCATTTTTAGTTGGTATTTCGAAACCAAAAATGTTTTTAAGATTTACGTCCAGATCAAATGGATACGGTGAAAACATTTTTACCTTTCCATCATTATTACTTTTTATATAGAACTTTTCGTTTACAAGTTCTTTCTTTATTAGATTATCGATTTCTTTTAAACTCCAAAATCCTTTTTCAATTTTAATATGTTTTCTTGATTTATTAATATCGAATGAAATGAATGAATCTTTTTGTATGTTAGGAATGTTATTATCCGAATAAAAACCAACAAGACCTATTTTATAATTTATATTTTCGTCTAGAAATATTGGATGTGCTAATTTCAAAGTCAACTCAGAAGTTTTACCAGTTATTTTTAACAATTTCATCTTATATAAATTACTCTATTTATAATGGAAAAAAAGTATCGTATAAAAATTTACCACGAAGATAAAAATAAGACTAACAATAAACCTTTTCCATTACCATTAAGATGTATAATTATCGGTAGTAGTGGTTCTGGAAAAACAACTTTATTAACAAATTTTATTTATGGAGATTGGTTAGATTATTCTAAATTATATGTATGTAGTAAATCTTTAGATCAAGATATTTATCAAGAAATGATTGAGTTGTTTAGTGATATTGGAAATAAAATAGGAGAGGATGTAGGGTGTTTTTATAATGATATTGAAGAAATGGAAAATGTAGATACTTGTGAACCGAATAGTTTAGTTATCTTTGATGATATTATATTTGAAAATCATGAAAAAATTAATGAATATTTTGTTAGAGGTAGACATAAAAATATTTCTTGTATTTATTTAAGTCAATGTTATAGTAAAGTTGATAGAAAGTTTATTAGAAATAATGTTAATTTTATTTGTTCTTTTAAACAATCTCTTCATTACACTGAAATGATATATAAAGATTTTGCTGGAAGTGATTTTTCATCCTTTGATAGCTTTAAAAAAATTTGTAATGATTGTTGGGAGGATGATTATGGTTTTCTATCGATAAATACATATAATAAATTAAACAATGGAAAGTATATCCATAAACTAGAGAAATTTATCTATTTTAAAGACTAGATTTTATCCTATAATAAATGGTACTTATATATTGTGTAAAGTGTAAAAAACAAACAGAAAGTAAGAATTATCATGAAGAAACTTCTAAAAATGGAAAACTCATGGGTAAAGGAATTTGTGAAATTTGTGGAAGTAAAAAGAATACTTTTTTAGGTCAAAAAATGAAAAAGAAATGAGTGTAAAAGAAGGAATAATTGAAGAAATTCATAAACCGGTTAGAAGAAATTTTGAAAGAACAAAAATTATAACTCGAGGAATAAATGACCTGTGGCAATCTGATTTAGTTGAGATGAATACTGGAAGTTTAAAAGGAATATCAAAAATTAATAATGGATTTAAATATATTTTAACTGTAATAGATACATTTTCTAAAGTTTCTTGGGCAATTCCTGTTAAAGATAAAACTGGTAAATTAGTGACTGAAGCATTAAAAAGTATATTGAACGATAAAAATAAACCAAAAAATTTACAAACGGATAACGGAAAAGAATTTTATAATAAAGAATTTCAGAATTTAATGAAAGAATATAATATCAATCATTATTCTAGTTATAGTGAAATAAAATCTGCTATAGTAGAAAGATTTAATAGAACTTTAAAAGAAAAAATGTGGAAAGAATTTTCTAAGAGAGGATCATATAAATGGATAGATATTTTAGATGACTTAATTAAAGAATATAATAATTCCTATCATAGAACTATAAAAATGAAACCTATAGGAGTTAATAAGAAAAATGGAGAAGAAGTATTAATGAATATTTATAATGATAACAATGTTAAAAATGAAAAACCAAAATTTAAATTAAACGATTATGTAAGGATAAGTAAATATAAAGGAATATTTGAAAAAGGATATACACCTAATTGGTCTACAGAGGTATTTAAAATAAGTAAAATAATACATTCAGTTCCTATTACTTATAAATTAATAGATTTGAAGGAAGAAGAAATCGAAGGTAGATTTTATAAAGAAGAATTAATGAAAACCAAATATCCACATGATTATCTTGTTGAAAAGGTTTTAAAAAGAAAAGGAGATAAAGTTTATGTCAAATGGTTAGGTTTTGATAATTCACATAATACTTGGATAAATAAAAAAAATGTTGTGAATTAAATTTCTTTTTCACTGTGTAATTCCTCTATTTTTATAATTAGATATTCCTCACTAAATTCTTCATTATTTATTCTAAAATAATTACCATGAAATTCTAAATCATTTTTTAATTTTTCTTTTATTCTAGAATATAAATTAACACTATTTGGATCATAGAATTTTATTATCTCCTCACAATCTTGATGTTCTAAAACTATTTTATCAACAGCTCTTTTTAAATATACTTTTTGACATCTTATAACATAATAACTATATTCACATTCATAGTCGTTTAACTTAAATAATAGGAAAAAATGTCTTAATTTTTCATCTTTAGTTTTAGGTACAACATCAGATTTGATATTTGTTATTTTATTATTTAAATTTTCAATTTTTTCATCTTTCTTTTTTATAATTTTGTCTTTACTGTATAATTCTTCCTTCAATTTATACTCCCCTGTTTTTCTAATTGTTTTGATAACATTGTAAACCCATTTTTGAAATTCTTTTGCTTGAGGTAATTTCGATTTCATAATCAAAGAATATAAACCTAATTCGTTAATAAAAATAGTATGTGCTTGCATATTTGAAGAGTGCTCTTCTAAGGAGCACCCTTCTAAAATAAGATTTAGATTTGTTTTATGTTCTTCATCAACAAGATTATATGCTTTGGTTATTTTTTTATACTCTAATAATTCAGCAATATCTCTAGCTTTAAACCAAGGATCGTTATTTTCATCTAAAATCATAAATATTTCTTTATTATTATAGTTAAGTTTGTTGTTCAGAATATTTAGAATCCCCTCCATTTATTAGAAACGAACATTTTTAAATCCTGCAAAAATTTCCAGTAGAAAGAATTTATATTCTTTTTTATTCATTATAAATTAAAGAAAATGAGTGAGTATAAACCTTTTAAAATTTCACTAACGGAAGGTCAAAAATCTAAAATTATTGGTGCTGTAAAAAAGAAAACTGATGTTACAATCGATACGAAAAAAGGAAATAATTCAATTTTGTTAACTCAAAGACAGATCGATAAGATTAACAGAAATGCTAAAGACGGAAAGGGAACTAGAATTAAATTAACATATAAACAATTAAGAGAAAATGAAAAAGATGGTGGAATACTTCCTTTAATTTTTGCAGGATTAGGAGCTTTAGCTGCTTTAGCGAGTGGAGCAAGTTCTATTGCAAACTCGGTTATCGATAAAAGATATAAAGATAAACTAATAGAAGAACAAACAAGACATAATAAAGAAATGGAAAAGAAACAGGGAGGAAAACTTGTAACAGTTAAAAAAAAAAAAAAATAACTCCTTTATCTAATTTTGATATCGAGAATATCGTTAAGAAGTTAAACATAAAACATTTTAGAGGAGTTTTTATGAAAGATGAACTTCCGAAACATCCTAGAAATATTGAGTGTGGAATTGTAAACATTGATAATTCTTTCGGAAATGGTACTCACTGGGTTTCTTATTATAAAAATGGAAATAAAAAATATTATTTTAATTCATATGGAAACTTACATCCATCAAAGGAATTAGTTATATATTTGGGAAAAGATAATTTAATATATAATGAAGACAGACTTCAAGAAATTAATGATCCACCTATTTGTGGACATTTATGTTTGTTAGTTCTTAAATTCTTTTCTAAAGATATGGATTTTAATGAAATTTTAAATATAATAAATAGAAAGAAATGGAATCTTATTCAAGAGTTATTTTAAAATTTGATGTTTTAGGAAATCAAATTGTTTTTCCGGAATCTGGCGATATTGATGAAACGAAATTAAAAAGTGATATTGTAAATGAACTTTCAAATTCTTTTAGAACAGAATTCTCAACATTCCAAACAAAATTAAAAGATGATGAAAATAAATTAAAGAATGATTTAAAAAATGATTTTAATAATAAATTAAAGAATGAATTAAAAGTAAAAGTTGATGAAATTATCGGTTCATTGTTTACATTTACTAAAAGTTATATTGGTTTTAATAAAAAAAGACTTGTCAGTGTTTCAGAAGGAAGAGATAATAATGATGTAGTTATTATGAAACAAGTGAAAACGATGATAGAGAAGGCAATTAATGAAAATAAAAGAGATAAAAGAACAACTGATACAAAAGAATTTGAAGAGATCATCGATGAGAAATTATTTGAATATACAACTAAAGAAGATTTAGATGAAAAGATGAAAAAACTCACTCAGGATTTAATTAGTGATGTTATACCAGTACAAGTTGATAGTGATATAAAGAACAAAATGGAAGAATATTTGACAGAAACAGAGTTAGAAAAACATCTTCAAATATTTTCTGACACTTTATATAATAATTATTACCCACAAGTAGAACAAATATTGAACGATTTAAACAATAAAATAGAAGAACTGGAAAAAAACATAACGAAAGAAGAATATAAAAAATCACTAAATGAAAGTATTCTTAAAGAAATAGAAATAATAAGAAAAGAATTAAACACAAAAGTATCAGAACTGCGAAGAGAACTTCATTATATTGCTTTACCTTCCGAATAATATTATTTCCTAAAGTGGTGACAATTTTGAAAATTAAAAAGATTTTTTTCTTAATAAATGGAGACAACACAAAATAATGATTGGGATGAAATATCTTCATTTCCTGGTTTAACAACAGAATTTTTAATTGTATTTCAGAATAAATTAAATTGGAAACTTGTTTCACAATACCATCCGTTTAAATTAGAAGAATTAGGAATGTTTTCAAATAAAATAGATTGGAAAATCATTTCGAGATATCAGAAAATTGATGAACAAAAGATCGAGTTTTATTACTCATTATTTGATTGGAACATTATGTCTTTTTATCAAAAGTTTTCTCCAGATACTTTAATAAAATATAAACATTTGGTTAATTGGATAATAATTTTCGAAAGAACTGATATATCAAATGAATTTAAACAAGAACATTATGAAGAATTTTCGAAATATTATAAAAATAGATTTAATGTTGATACTGTACCTTCATTAATAAATTATGTTTTTTAAATTTTCAAACCTCGTCACTGAGACGGGGTCTAATAATTATAAACTAGTTTTTAAATTATAACGATTTTTTATCTTAATAAATGGAGATGTATTCAAAATATAATCCTAATATAGAAAAACAACAATTTAAACATTTTTTCCCATCGAATAATACCGAATTGAATTTTAATAAAGAAAATCAGAGAATAGAATTCTTAATCGATGTTGGTGATAATTTTTTAAGTTCCCATTTTCAGTTTGTTATTTCAGGTTCTTTCAATGCCAAAGATGGTGAACACTATGGTATGAATTCGGGGACTAAATTAATAGATAATTTTATTCCTTTCTTATTTCGAAGTATAGAAGTAAAAAAACATAACAAATTAATTGATAGAATTGAAGATCCAGGTATTATAAGTACTGTAAAACATACGATATCACTGTCTCAAGATGAAACTTTGTCTAAAATGAATGGTGCAGTGAAATGTGATCATAAATACGGAAAATTTAATTATTGTGGAACCTTAAACGATTTAGGATTAGGATATTTTGGAGGTATAAACATACCAATATACAAAGGAGGATTTTTAATAACATTTCTTAGAAACACTGATGATGACGGGATTTTTCTATCACTTCAAGCAGATGGAAAGTCTTATGCACCTACAGGTAAAATTACAATAACTGATTTTTATTTACGTGTTCCTATCATAGAGTATTCAACACCTTCAAAAATTGAATTAATTAATGAGATGGACAAGTTTGGTGGAACACAAGAATTTGTATTTAAAACTTGGGAGTGTATTGAAAAAACTGGTATTATGGGATCAAATTTAAGTTTTGATATAACTAATATTTATAGGAACATTGATAAACCGAAATTCATAATTGTAGGATTCCAAACATCGAGAAGAAATGATCAAAAGAAAGATCCTTCTAAATTTGACCATGTTGATGTTAGAAATATTAGAGTTAAAATTAATGAAACATATTATCCGGAAGAAATGTTAAATTTAGATATTAAAGAGAACAATTATTCATTATTATATGATATGTATAAAGATTATAAAAGGTCTTATATCGGAAATATGAATATGCTTTATGGTCCTGATGATTTCATAAAAAATAGACCTTTATATGTAATAGATGTTAGAAAAGGACCAATTAATATTTCAAATAGTAAAAATAATATTATTCTGAATGTTGATTTTCATAATGTAGTTCCTGGAGGTACAAATATATACGTGGTTATTTTATCCGAGAAAAAAATTAGATATGATTTTCTTAAAAACGATATATTAGAAGTTTAGTATGTTAGCAGTACAGATAATAGACAAAGTATGTTCTCAGAATAGATGATAGAACTTGTTCATTTTTCCTCTACCCTTGAAATAGAAGGAGGATAAAACAACATGATAACAACCGTCAGTAGTTCTCGGGAGTCCGTCGAGTTTAGTTTAGAGCGATCATGAATTATAAAATAGATAAAATTATTAAGGATTCAAATACATTAATAAAAATTCTAGAAGAATCTAAGAAAGACTTCGATGGAGTTAAAAAAAGAGTAGTTGATGGATCTTTAAACGAAAACATGGTGAGGAGTTAAATCTTTGGCTTAAACAACATATATATATTGAAGAAAGAACAGAAATAAGTATACCATCAACGACTAATTTAAACTATGAAGAACTGGAAAGGTTTTTATTAGAAGGTAAACATCATCTCGACTACAATTCTAATCAACTGTCATCCCAATATAAAAAAAGAATGGATGTAAAAAATACAATCAAGAGAAATTAATCACAACGAGGAAAAACTGTGCAGTATTGTTTGGAGCCGAGCAATCCAAGGACATTGTTCGAGCTCGAGCAATCCAAGGTCAGGTGACGTATGTACAAGGGAACTGAAGCCAGATTGCATCTCTACAAATGACCTTTTAAATTATTCCAATGTTTTCCTCATGTTAAGAAATGAAAAATTTCATTTCTAATAAATGGAAGTATTAAAAAAGATCCAACGAGTTGGTCAATGTCAAAATACTCTAATAAAGAAACTAACAGAATTGGAATGTGGTCAATCTTATTCAATTAAAGAATTTAAAGAAATTATTACAAAATTTGGAAAACGTATAGTTGTTACGTTAAAAGATAAGGAAGATAAATTTCAAGTTTATCTACCAGATAGATTTAATGACAAATTAAATAAAAAAGATATTCAACAATTAAATTCACAAAAACTATTATTCGTTTATGACGGTTTAAAAGAATTAAATGATGGGAAGAAAATTCATATTATTGACTTCCGAGAAAATAAAAATGAAAATAGATCTAAATCTAAGAAATCTGAAAGTGATATTGATGATTAAACGTGTATAACAAATGGAAATAATAATTAAATTAATTATATAATATTTTTACTTTTTGGGGGTGATCCCAATTTTGTATCGTTTTAAAGAAATATGTTAAAAATATGTATTTTTTTTATTTGTTAGGTTTTAAAGAAATATGTTAGAAAATGTATATTTTTTTAAAAAATTAGATGTTTGAGATAAAAATGAAAAATCCTACAAAAATCGACGATCAGGTTTTTTCGGGGAAATAGGGAATTTTGAAGACTGCGCCAGAAACCCTATTTTCTATCTACTTAAAATTGGAAGTATAGACAATATTTGTCTTGATTATTCGTCAGTTCATGCTCGACTCTCCATTAGGACGGAGCATATCAGTAACGGTTGCGACATATGTGTTTTTCTTTTAATTTTTTTTATTTTCTATTTTGTGTTTTTACAAGTATATCATATTCTAAAGTATTCTTGAAAGGAAATCTATAGACATTGTCCCTTCGGGGACTCAGAGACAATCTAAGGAAAAAATGGAACCCTCAAATAATGCTGCATCAACAAGCAAAAGAAAACGAAGTGAAGCCACTTATAATGTTCCTGTAAGTAATAGTTATGACATTTTCTCAGATGAAGGTGATGATGATGATGAATCTATGTTTAGTGAACAAAATGAAGTAAATAAAATCAAGCCATTCCCACCAATTATTCTCAATAAAAGTTTTGATGACTACAAGGCCGCCATTAAAAAAATCAGATCATGCTTAACTAGTGATATAAACATTAAATATAAAAAGAACAAAACTATTTTCATTACTTATAATAACGAGGACTTCATAAGTGTTCAAGATGTGTTTAAAAAAGAAAACTGGGAATTTCACACTTATACTCCAAGTACAGGAATTAGGCCTAAATATACCCTAAAAGGTATTCCTCCTTCAATGTGCACTGAAGATATTCAAAATGATTTAATTATAAAAGGTTTAAAGGTCTATAAAATATTCCAAATGATAAATAAAAAGGAAATTCCCAACATCAAACTCCCCATTTGGGTAGTTACACTAGAGAATAAAAATCAATTATCTCTGCTAAATAAAATAAAGTATGTTTGCAATGTAGTGGTCAGGTGGGATAAATATAGATCTACAAAACAATTGACAATCTGTTATAACTGTCAAGAATATAACCATATTGCCTCTAACTGTCACAAAAAATCAAAATGTATGAAATGCTCAGGAGATCACTCATCTAATAGCTGTGTCAGAGATACTGATCCAGACTTTACTCCTGTCTGTGCAAATTGCAAAGGTCCACATTACTCAAATTATGAAAAATGCCCAATTTATGAAAGAAATATGACAATTAAATTGAGTAAACAACATCCTAAGGTCCCCTTGACCCCTCTAAAATTCAGCAAAAATGACTTTCCAGCCCTTCCTAAAACATCTTCTAAATGGCCAACTGGTTCTTTTCAGCCCAAAGACCAGGAACCCTCATTGATAGATAGTTTTAAAGAATTTAAAGACTTTTTAAGTAACTTTAACCTGAAAAATATAATTAAGAATGTTAAGTCACTAATTACAAAACTGAACTCAGCAGATGATGGTGTGTCAAAAATATTTATCTTAGTTGAAGGAATTGTTGCTTTATTTGACTAATGATAGTTATATATAAGATTGTTAAAATATTACTTCTAAAAACACTGTTTATATCATGTATTCTATTTAGTAACATAAGCTTAAGAGGAAATAATTTGATTACTTACATTGTTTATTATTTATGTAATCTGTACAATCTTGCAGCACAATACACCTTAAATTGTTCTTCAACACACATATACACACTCATATTAACAGATCTGTCAAAAGTATTCTCAGAAACAGGTAACAGTTCAGTAACCTACTATAAACAATTAAACTGTTCACTTATCAAACACCTGAGCGCGTTATCATTGCACTTCTGCCAACATTCTCCCCCGTCTCATTCTAATTATCCCTGCAGCATTAACGGATATTACTATTTTTGCATAGGCCACAGCAACCACGCTAGTGTCTTAGAATATTTGAATATAATTATTAAATATAAATCAAGAGTCCTGATCACCTTTATTATCTATAATGACCACCTTAAAAAAGATTAAATGTATGTGCTGGAATGCACGCTCTTTGAGAAATAAAATGGTTGAATTCAAAGACTTTATTAGTTCCAATCTACCTCATTTTATAGGAATTAGCGAAACCCATTTCGACGATAGGGACAGATTTTCACTCCCAGGTTATGTTCTTTATAGAAGGGATAGGAACAGGGATGGAGGTGGTGTAATGATCATGGTTAAATCAGATATACAACATAGTTTGAGATTAATAAATAACATGAAATATGCAGAAGGTATTGCCGTAGATGTCTACATAAACAAAACCATTGTTTCTATCATTTCTGTTTATGTTCCTCCCAATAAACTCATAAGAGCCGACTTAAAAAATCTATTCCAGATAAATAAAAAGATTATTTTAATGGGTGATATAAATGCCAAGCATATCCAATGGAATTGCCACAACAATAATAGAAATGGAAAATTGCTCCTAAACTACATTCCCAGAAACAACATAGTATTGCACGCACCAAACTCTCCTACACATTTCCCATCACAGCAGAACCTAAAACCCAGTATTATAGATCTGGTATTGACTAAAAATATTGACACATTATCCCATCTTGTCGCCATAAACGCCTTAAGCTCTGATCATGAACCTATAATATTCTGCCTTTATAAAACCCTTATAACCCAAAAAAGAAAAAGAATCCTCCACTATTCTAAAACTGATTGGCAAATGTACAGAAAAATAATAAATGAAAATATATGCATAAACCCATTAATAAATTGCCCAAGTGATTTAAATATAGCAGTGCAAGACTTTAGTAACATTATTCTCTCAGCCGTAAAAGAATCCACTCCACTTATTACACTCAATCATACTGAAAATTTCCAACTTCCTTCTTATCTCCAACATCTTATTTTTATCAAAAATAAATTCAAAAAAATGTCACAAAGATATCGATCACCCATAATATCCCGGATATGTAACTGGCTTACCCATTTTACTCGGACTCGCTTAAATAAATGGAGAAATAAAAAATGGGAACAATTTCTTTTAAAATTAAAACCTGGAGATGGATCCTTATGGAAAATCCACAAACAATTCACTAGATCATATAAACGCATCCCTCCTCTTAACACTCAGGGCACATATGTTTATGACGACCAAAGTAAAGCAGAGCTACTCGCCCAACACTTTAAACAAGTTCATTATTTGACAAACAATTTCGGCTCTCGTCACCATGAGAATACCATTAGACGTCAAGTCAACAAATTTTTCAAAAAGTCAGTAGATCGAACATTTCCAGCAGTGACACCTAAAGAACTAGCCAAACTAATTAAACAAATCAAAACAAAGAAATCGATTGGACCCGATAACATTCATCCTTTATTGGTCAAAAATATATCCAAAAAAGCAATAATAAGCTTAACAAAAATTTATAACAGTTGCTTTCGATTAAAACACTTTCCAGACACTTGGAAAAGAGCTAAATTATTAGCCTTTCCTAAACCAAACAAGGGCCCCTCCCTCCCCAGTAACTTACGTCCCATAAGCATCCTCAGTATATTTTCCAAACTTCTTGAAAAATTAATATTATCGAGAATTAATAAATACATCTCCCACAATCAATGCCTTATTAAAGAGCAGTTCGGATTTAGAAGAAATCATTCCACAGTAGCGCAACTTGCAAGGCTAACAGACAATATAACTAAAAATTTTAATGAGAAGAAACATACTGGCATGCTACTGATTGACGTGGAGAAGGCATTCGACACAGTCTGGCACCATGGGCTTATATATAAACTCATTACCCTAAACATACCTCCATACCTTATTCACTTAATACATTCATTCCTTGTAAACAGAACTTTCTTCGTTAATATAAACTCAAGAACCTCAAGCATACAATCCATACCAGCCGGAGTCCCACAAGGCTCTTGTTTAAGCCCAATATTATTTAATTTATATATTAATGACCTCTTTCACTATTTGCCGATGATACTGCCCTGTATACAAGCTCATTCAGACTCGATACAATAGCAAACAGATTGCAATGTAGTTTTAAAAAGATCCATGCATATTATTGGAAATGGAAAATAAAAATAAATCACACAAAAACAGAAGCAGTTCTGTTTACAAAGAGAAGACCGCGACAAGAAATTTATATTAAAAATCAAAATAATACGATTCCATGGAAACCCCATTCAAAATATTTAGGACTAATTCTAGATAGAGGTCTCACCTTCACCGAGCACATAAACCAGAAGCGGGATAGTTGTATGAAATTACTCTACTCAATGTTCCCTTATTTTAATAAAAAATCTAAATTAAGCCCGAAAAATAAAACAATTCTTTATAAAATGATTGTACGCCCTGTACTGTTGTATGCTTGTCCTGTTTGGAGTTCAACCTGTTCAACAAACTACAAAAAACTTCAGGTTATCCAAAACATCTGTCTCAGAATTATAAATGACTACCCCAGATACACTAAAATTACAGACATGCACGACGACCTGGAAATGCCGACAATCACAGACTACGTACACACACTCACGACTAAATTCTTTCATTCAGTACAACTATCAGACAATCCACTATTAGCTGAAATAGGTAATTACAACAAAGAAACCCTCAGACGATACACCCACAGACGGACCAAACACATACTTCTGGACACCTGACCTCATATAATATAAGTTAATAATTATCAGCTGTATTTATTATAGTCGTATTTTGCTTGGGTTTTTGTATAATTTTTCCCAAACTTTCAACAATACTCATTGTGTATTTAGTTAGTCAATAAACAAAATAACATGTAAAATATATAATAACATGTAAAACTCAATGTACATATTGTATATTCAATTTGTAAATAAAAATCTCTTCTTCTTGATTATTCGTGAAAAATGTCAACCCGTACTTGAATAACGTCTCGAAAAAAATCAATATTTTAGGCGTCTGAAGGCACAGGAAATGCAACTTGCCAACTTCGGATATTACTCAAACCGCCTTCTCCCTCATTCTGAAGTAAGAGTATTACAACATGTTTCTTCGTTTAATTAACGTGCTTTACTGGCGTATAATTATACTGTTATATGCAATTAAAAACCAAACGATTCATAAAATCTGAGGAAAAAAACACTAAGAACCGCTCAAAGGACAAAAACCAATACTTCAGAGATCGTCCCATCGAAAATATTTTAAGAACATTTTTTTGTAAAGGATTTAGTAAGCTTACAATGTATGGTTTTACTTACTGCGATTTCCCAATAATTTTCATGATACTAACGAAAATCCTAAAACTCTTCATGTCTGTTAATAAAATCCCCCCAAAAACATAAATGTGAAATAGAGGCCAAGTTCCTGCCCCCACAAAGAAACACTCCCTTCCTCAAAAATATCCCCTCCTAAGACCCCCCAAAAATGCCTTACCATTCTACACTCCAAAAAAGTAGTATGAGTTGGTGTATTAACTCAACCAAAAATATTTGCCAATACAAGAGATGATACAAGAAAGAAATGTCCAAGTTCATTACTTGGAAGACCTCATAGTTACTTACTAAGAACAGTAAAACAACAATAAAAATACTTATATCCAGTTACTAAAATATCACTTTCCTCAACCAGGTATATTCTTAAACTTGGCAATGTTTTTTTTTGTGCCGAAATTATCTTTAGAGAAAAACTAAACATTGCCAAGTTTAAGAATATACCTGGTTGAGGAAAGTAATATTTTAGTAACTGAATATAAGTTTTTTTATTGTTGTTTTTAAAGCTCAGTTGAAGTGTCTTTAGTGTTCTTAGTGTCTTTACTGTTGTTGGATTCTGCATAAGGTTCTCCTTACTGCTTGATATTTGATACCAATAATCAACCTACATACATCTAATCACTAGACTAGAAAAGTTAGAAGCTCTTCCAGATGACATTACTCTAGAGGACAAATTGATTGCTCTCTTAACTAAACGATTACACTGTAAAACACAGGAACCTTATCCCGAGGATATTGATCACAATAGGGAAAGTGCAGGATAAGAACAAAGACGATACATTTTGGGTTTGTGATCCTAAACTTTGTAATTTAGATGGCTCGACTTTGAAAAACGTAGTACCTGCTTTGAAGTATATTATGCAGTGAACCCCTACGACTTCATTTACTACATTTTAGAAAGAAGTAACAACTATTTTTGTTAAGATGCGTCGAAATGTTTTTTAAAACATCAAATATAGGTTCTCCTTACCAAGACGATTCATTTGATACCCCACATGATGGGTTCTAGAAGGAATGATGGCATTTCGATGGAACAAAAAGTAGAAAACGTCATAGGTAATATGACACTCCCGTATCAAGACCTACCTGCGTGCCAAGTTTGGTCAAAATAGGCCAAACTGTGTGAATTTGTATAAGGAACAAACACACAGACAGACAGCTGAAAGACCTTTTTTACCTAGCCTAGTGCATTCCCCGGACCAAGGCCTACCTGTGTGTCAAATTTTGTCAAAATCGGTCAAACGGTGTATATTTGTATAAGGAACAAACAGACAGACAGACAGCTTATAGACAATTTAACCTAGCCTATGATTCTCCCCGTATCAAGACCCATCTATGTCCCAAGTTTGGTCAAAATCGGTCAAACGGTACGGATTTGTAAGAGAAACAAATATACAGACAGACAGCTGGTATAAGATTTTTACTGAGCCTATATGCGTCTAATTGTTTCTTAAAACATCAAATATAGGTTCTTCATACCGAGACAATTCATTTGATACCCCACATCATGGGTTTCGGACGGAATGATGGGTTTCCGAAGGAAGTACAAAAATGGCACGCCCCCGCCCCGGACGCGGAGTCAAACACAACTTTTCGCGATTTTTCGATTTTTTCCTTTAATAACGTCTTCATATCTATCTTCATGCAAAATTTCAAGTCTCTAGCATCATGGGAAGTGCCTAATAATTTTGATGAGTGAGTGAGTGAGTCCTATATATCCCGATTTTCGATCGCTTATATCTCAGAAACTATTCGATGTAGAATTATGAAAATTTCCAGTTTTACTCACATCTAGTAGTATAATACCTGTGTAAAATTTCATAACTTTATCATTACCTGGTTGAAAGTTATGAGAGGGTAAAAATCGGCTCTAAGGCCGCCTGTAATATACACACAGTATGCTTAGGCCGGAACTTGGCCTGGCGCACTACCGTGCGCCTAGATATTTTTTATAAAAATTCTTTCTTTCCGAGTCTAACATAAATTTAAATATTTTAGTTTGGTTGAAAATCAAACGTCTGGAACAATTTTCAACAAAATACATGGTTTCTGAATTCCCAAACCAAATATGAGTCTTGCAAACGAGATGTACTCACGTTTTTCAAAAACGATTACAAATATTGCCCCAAACATGGTTTCATTAGTTTTGCTACGTTAAAAAATATATTAAAACTTGTACCTAAAAGCATATTACGCAAAAAGGTATGTGCTACGAATATTTTCACGTGAATTTCGCTCAATAAACAATTCCAGTAGGCGGAATTAAAGAACTTGAACTTTCAAGGAAGACAAAGCATTTTTGTACTAAATTGCGTAAATCGAAACATGTTCGGGGAAGCTACAGAGTGAACTGACAAATTTGTCTAAATTGATTTTGTTTCTTAAAACGTTGTTTTTTTTTTAGTTGTTTTCAGCAGTAAAATGAATTGGCCATTGAAAAAAAGACACACCAAATGAGAAACAATTTTGGTTGTTTGTAATAGAGCTTTCTGAATGGATTCCAAGTGTGAGTAATTTCCGCTACTGAAAGTTTTCTGTTCACGGTAACGCCTAAAATCTCCCTTATCTTCAAAATTTCATTTCAGTAGGTGATAAGTTATCTCAAAATATTAGATGTATCTATTCCAAGATTTCCACAGGAATCTAGTGTTAAGAACGCAAGGGAGAAGTGCTAAGATGACGCAATTCCTTGCGACATTTTCAGACTAGAAATAAATGAAGATTTCAATGATAAAATAGAATGATGGTCTATTTTCCTCGGCTTTGGTTAGGAAGGAATACGAATTTTGAAGGAATGCCAGGAACCCTTTTTTTCACGAGGAAGAGGGAAATATGATCATAAGAAACTCTGAATGAAGACATATAAAATGAATATTCAAGAGTGTTTTTTATGAGTTGTATTCAACAAATTAGAATTCCAGTTAAGATTTTTCCCGAAGAAATGGAGAGGGTTGAGGTTGCTGGCAGCTTTTTCACAATTTCTTATGGCCGACCTTAATTCATTAAGGTATAATTTGATGTTCGAGGGAAGCAGGGCCGCGAATCAGGGAACAAAAAGTAAAACAAGAGGGGATTTTTTTTTGTTTAATCTTTTATTTAATACCAAGACCCATTCAACAGTTTCTTATCTTGAAGAAAGTGTTATGAAAGTTTTATTGTATGAAAGTCATACTTAGTAGAAATATCTTTTATTTAGCATAAGTGTCTTAATTTTTTTTTTCATATCTGATTCAAGTAGTTTGCTATTTTAGGTGCTTATGAATACTAGGTATTGTCTTATTAGGTGACTTGACTCTTACTTACTCTTATAAAATATATTAATACATATGAGTATAAATATCATATTTTTTTACACATATAGCACTAGTGAAAAATAGAAAGTTTGTATATAGCAGAGTTTTGTGTCTCATTTAGCCTGGTATAAGTAATTTATGAGGCATCCATTTAATTATTATTTATTATTGACAGTGAATTTTAGGATGGGTCATCTAAAGGTTACCACGCTTTTGTAGCCAGGATAGGGCTGACGCCTTTTATTTTTTCTATTCCCACTAGGGTTTCGAAACCCACATTGGGAATCGAACCCACGACCTTACACAAGAAGTGTATACGCCTTAGCTCTTGATATCGTTTTCTTCTTGCAGACGTTTTGGCACATCTATGAAACATCTCTTCTCATCGCCCTGAATGATGCTTGACTTTCAAGACAAAAATTCGGCAAAAATAAAACACATTTCCTTATGAAAAATTTAGTTTTATTAAGATATCAAGACCGAACAGCAATCCCAACGGTCAACCATCATCTCTCAATGTATCCAGTTAATATATTGCCAACATTAATATGAAGCCGTTTTTTTAGCATAAGATACAATTTTTTTTATTACTCGTTTTATTTTATTTTTTCAATGACTACATTGGCCATTACAACCATTCATTACAAGACATGTATATACTCAAATATATAAATGTATATATTTAGCATTTAAATAATATTCTCACCAGTGACAAATTTTTACGTAACTTGTGAAAAGTTCGTTATGGGAGAAAGATGGTATGGGATTCTCGGGATGGAGAAAGACGAAATATAGGAGTTCAAATAGGGTCTTTCTCCGCCTCCTTGGCATTTATTGCCGAAGGAGGCTGCTAAAGAGTATGCAGAAACGTTCAGAATATTGATTTTTCTGAAAATCTGATTGTTTTCCTAGCGGAATCCCAACTATACCTGACTTGTTTTCACCTGATTATGATAAAATAGTAATTTTCACTAATTTTCGGATTTCTTGTCTTAACACAATATTGCTGGGTATTTGTGCAAAATATGCATTTCAATGAACTTAGATTTGGTCTGAGAAAACAACAAAAATTTCCGGATAGACAGAGCTCGCATTTATAGTATTCTACATAATACCATATAATTTAAGTCAAGTGTGAGACTTTATTACATCTCATAATGAAAGGTTTCTGTGTCTCCTCGATTTATTAAAGGCCGAATTGACTGTTTACACTTGGACAAAGTGTAAGGAGAATGGGAAGAGCCGTGCGACAAGTTGGGTGGAAATTGTGATACGGCAAGTGGTTGGGAGAACAATAGGCCCAGAGTCTGAGGTGGTTGGTGAAAAGGAGCAGAGGGTGGTGGTTGGATATCGGAAGGGAAGACAAAGACAGGGATCGTAACGACCCTAAGGTTTCAAGGAGCAACCAAGGGCAATCTGAAGCAGGTTACATTCAAGGACTCGATCTACTACAAGGGTGGAGGGTGAAAACTTTTACTTCATAGTTTCAGGACATTGGCAAAAAAAAAGGGCACAAATTGTATACCGGCAAGGACGCATCTTATAGGCACTAATGAGCATTATTCAGATAGATTTTACTTTTTGGTTATCAAATTTTACAGAAATCAACTTGAAAATTAATCAACTTTTTTTGTACCAATTGAACTTGTATGTGATGGTTAATTTTTGTCGATAGTTGGTCATGCACCTACACCTTTATTTTTCGAAATATGGCCATTTCAAAAATGCCGTCCCGGACGGTAGTGGTATGTTATTGGATGGCAATACTCTTCAAATATTTTTTGTGACTTTTAACTCTAGTCTATATACATAAAAATCACGTGTCTGTCTGTTTTTCTGTTTGTTTGTTCCTTATACAAATCCACACCGTTTGACCGATTTTGACCAAACTTGGAATAATGGTAGGTCTTGATACGAGAAATCTCCTAGGCTAGGTCAAAAAAAATCTACCAGCTGTCTGTCTGTATGTTCGTCCCTTATACAAATCCACACCGTTCGTCCGATTTTGACTAAACTCGGTACACATGTGGATCTTTATCTGAGGAGTGTCGTAGGCTAAGTCAAAAACGTCTACCAGCTGTCTTTCTGTCTGTTTGTTCCTAATACAAATCCGCACCGTTTGTCCGATTTTGACTAAACTCGGTACACATGTAGATCCTAATCTGGAGAGTGCCGTAGGCTAGGTCAAAAACCTCTACCAGCTGTCTGTCTGTATAAATTGTTGTATTGTTTCCTATAAAAATCCACACCGTTCGACCGATTTTGACCTAAGTTGGAACACAGGTAGATCTTGATACGGCGATTGCCATAGGCTAGGTCAAAACGGCCACCATCTGTCTGTCTGTATGTTTGTTCTTTATACAAACCCACACCGTTTGACAGATTTTGATCAAACTGGGCACACAGGTTGGCCTTGATCAGGGGATTGTCATAGGCCAGGTCAAAAACGTCTACCAGCTGCTGTCTGCATGTTTTTTTTAAATAAAAATCCACACCGTTAGACCGATTTTTACCAAACTTGGCATACATGTATGTATTGATACGGGGGGTGTTATAGGTTAGGTCAAAGTCGTCTAGGACTCACAGTTGGGAGGTCACGGGTTCGAAACAGTTACAGATTCGTGTTATTAGATTTTAATAATACTTATTTGGTTTCTAATTTATTTAGGCTTTTCTATATGTAGAAAGTAGGTGTAGCATGGCACGCCGGGTAACAGCTAGTATTTAATAAAAATGAAACTAAATGTATGTTTTTCTATTCTAAATTTCATTAGCATATTATGTTTTAGTTAGACTAGAACCCAGGTTTGTCCCACAATTTATCTCTCTCATTGTTTTACTTTGTAGTAGGTATTTCCTTTACATACGATTACTTGAGGTACATACAAATTGTAAATCATTAGTTTTCCGTACAATCAACCAACCAAACAAACAGGAAAAAAGTCCGACTCACAGGAACTGCGTCATCTTAGCGCGGTTACATCTCGAAGAAATGGAATAGATTAGCATCACAAATCACAGGAAACTGACAGTAGTCAACTTACACAGAAGCGGATAATTCTTAATCTGTATAAGTCAATGCAATTATGTACTGAAAACGTACTTACTCTTTGGCTACTGCTGAGAAGGCTCTATTCTAAACAACCAAAAATTCCTTGTCATTTTAAGTATCTTATTTTACTAGCAAATTCGTTTTACTGTTATAATCAACTGTAAATATGTGCTTCGTGGCGAATTAAATTCCATTCTGTCGAGGGTTAAATCTTTCTATAAAATAAGAAATAACGGTAACTTCAGTTTGAAGCTATGAGGAAGGTTATATAGATGGAGAATTGAAAACAACCTACGTCATCATGATTAGCCACTGCCATCATGATTACTACAGCCACTCCAAACTTATTATAAATACCTTTCACCGTTTCTTAGCTTATTTTACTACAATAATGATTTTACTGGTAAATGCAATTTATAACTAGAAACAACCATTTAAAAAGTGAGATAAAGAAAGAGAAAACCCATTTTAAAACAACAAAACAAACACTTTTTAAGTTTTAAGCGCTTATATCTCTCATTGACGTTCCCCCATCGAATATTGCTTTAGAACCTTTTTTGTAGAGAATTTAGTAAGCATTCGAATGGTCACTTTCCACTTACCACGATTTCCCAACCGTTATCGAGATATTTACGAAAAATGTATGGAGATCCGAAAACTTTTCATGTCTATTAATAAAATAATTTTTTTCGCATACTTCCTTATATCAAAATATAACCAAAATTTAAACATATTAGTTGGGACTAATTTCCAAGATGTAGAAAATATTTCAAATGAATCCCGCGATTCTAAGTACTCACAAAAAAATAATGACTTACAAAAACATTGATTCCACTTTTCTCAGAAACGGTTAAAGATATCGCCTTCAAAATGGTTTCATTCGTTTTATTATGTTAAGAAACCTATAAAAAAAGTACCTGCAAGTATATAAACTCAAAAACGTAAGCGTTACGATTTTTTTGCGCGAATTTTGCCTCAGACACTAACTTCTTGTGGGCGGATTCTTCTGGTTAACGAACTTGACCTTTCAAATTAGACGACAGATTTTTGTACCAAATTTCGTCAAAATCGGACCATTTTTGTGCTTGCTAGAGAGCGAACAGACAAGCATATATATAAATATATAAATGTATATATATATATATATATATATATATATATATATATATATATATATCTATAAATATATAAATGTATATATATATATATACAAATTTTAGCCACCTATATTTTCGTGATCTATAGGGTCTGAAACGTGAAAGTTTCTAGTCGGCACTTCCGGATTGCGTCATGAGGTGACCTCATAAGCGGGTTCTCCCTATGGAGATAGGGAGTAACCGCGCTAAAAGAAAAAAAAAGTCCGATTCGCAGGAACTGCGTCATATTTGCGCGGTTCCGTTCTTATCTCTAGTGTTTATGAAGGCATAGAATAGAAACAGTTATTAATTTGTTTAGATCAATCGCGAAACACCTATCCAAATGAAATCTCAAACAAACCAGTCTTGAAAGGTCTTGATTTACAATCTTACCTGTATGGATCAGCTATCCCATAAGTCGGGCAGAAAGGCCTCCGCTCTGAGGCATTTGGAAAGCCTTGGGATCTCTCTCTTTGAACGCTACATTTTTAACAATAAATTGATCTTCTTATTTTACTTAATCTGTTTTATTGTCAAATACATTATCCGACTATAAGCAATTTAAAAATAACAAGGAATAAAACAGTCAAAAAGAACCGCTCGAATAAACGAAATCAATTACTTTAAAGTTTTAAGCACTTATTTCTCCGATTGACATCGCCTAATTAACACTATCTTTAGAACCTTTATTGTAGAGCATTTAGTAAGCTTTCGAATGGTAACCTTCTGCTTTCCAAGATTGTCAACGGTTTTCGAGATACTAACGAAAGTATACAAAGTTAACAAAACTTTTCTTGTCTGTTAATAAAATATTTTATTCTAACCCTTTCTTTACTCCAAACATAACAAAAATTTCAACATATTAGTGTGGATGAAATTCGAACATGCAGAAAATGTTTCAACTGAATCCCATAATTCCAAGTACAATCATCAAAGACAAAAAGAACAGTTCGAATAAGCGAAATCAATTACTTTAAAGGTTTAAGCACTTTTTTCTCCGATTGACATCGCCTAATCAAAACTTTCATCAGAACCATTTTTGTAGAGCATTTAGTAAGCTTTCTAATGGTAATCTTACGTTTCGCAAGATTCTCAATCTTTTTCGAAATATTAAGGAAAGTATACAAAGTTACCAACATTTTTTATGGCTGTGAATAAAATATTTTATTCTAACCCTTCCTTAACTCCAAACGTAACAAAAATTTCAACATATTAGTTTTAATGAAAGTAGAACATGCAGAAAATGTTTCAACTGAATCCCATGATTCTAAGTACCCAAACCAAAAACGGTATTCAAAAACTATTTTTCCAATTTTCTCGAAAACGGTTAAAGCTATCGCCTTGAAAATGGTTTCATTCGTTTTCCTAGCCCAAGAAGCCTATAAAACGAGTACTTACAAGCTTATGAACTCAAAAACGTAAGCGTTACGATTTTTTTTGCACGAATTTCACCCCAAACGCCATCTTCCAGTGGGCAGATTCTGCTGGTTAACGAACTTGACCTTTCATATTGGAAGACGGATTTTTGGTCCAAATTTCATCACAATCGGACCATTAGGGAAGCCAGAAATGAGCGAACAGACAAATATATATATATATATATATATACAAATTTGAACCACCGTTATTTTCGGTCTCTAGGGGTTCTGAAACGCGAAATTTTTTAGTCGGCACTTCCGGATTGTTTCATTGCATCAACCCTATAAGCGGGGTTCCTCCCTATGGGGGAGGGAGGAACCGCGCTAACAATAGTTTACTTGGTGTAAATATTTAACTTTTTTTTCCTTCTTTTTTATTTAAATGAATCCTATGAAGAATATTGAATATGTATATCCTAATACCACCTTCTATATCAACCCTAATACCACCTTCAATATCTTTCCTAATACTTTCTTGAATATCCTTCCTAATACCACCTTCATTATCTTTCCTAATACTACCTTCTATAACCTTTCTTGTTCCATCTTCTATACCCTTCCTAATACCACCTTCAATTTCTTTCCTAATACCTTCTTGAATATCCTTACTAATACCACCTTCTTTACCCTTTCTAATGCCTTCATCAATACCCTTCCAAATACCACCTTCTATACCTTTCCTTTTACCCCCTTCTATACCCTTCGTAATACCAACTTCAATATTCCTAATACTACCTTCTATACTCTTTCTTATACCTTTTTCAATATCCTTCCTTATACCACCTTCAATATCCTTCATAATACCACGTTTAATACCCTTCCTAATATTACCTTCTATATCCTTCCAAATACTATCTTCGATATCCTTCCTAATACTACCTTCAATACGCACAAATACATAATTTATTTTCTGATTATTTTTGTAAATGAATTTTTATTCACACATTTTAATGTGAATAAATTTTTATTCGTATATTTAAATCACTTGATCACTTAATCACTTGATTTCTTGTGAATATTCACACTTTTTGGGTCTATTTAGAATTTTTGCTGTAAATTAAATTTTATTTACAGGAAAATTTGTGAATACAATTTTATTTGTATTTATAAATATGACATACGTGAATACAAATAAATTCGTATTCACGCTTATGAATACGAATTTATTTATATTCGTATTTACTAATAAGTGAGGTACAAATAAATTCTTATTTTTATTTCTAAATAAAATTATGCCCAACTCTGATAACCATCCAATGTAGAGTAGGACGGTAATGATGTGGATTTTAATGATGCGGACGGTAATGATATTTGTTACAAAAATATTTTTAATTTTTTTTCTAAAAGAATTATATTGATAAAAAATATTGTAAAATACGTAGTTTATGAAGCACTATTTAATTGTTACACGAAAAAAAAATTTCATGGATGTTTTGAATAATAAAATGGGAGACGGTAATGACCAGCAAAATACTCCAATTGTGATTTACTAGACAAAACACATCGAAAAAACTGATACGTTCAACATTTCTTTTCCGTACCTTCTGGACACCAAAAATCAGTTTGAGAGAGCTCCTCCAACATCTATTTGGAAACAACTTGCTCCATCCTGATAGGTTTTCTCGTTAATTCAAAAAGGCGGACGGTAATGATTACAAAACTGAGGGACAACTTTAAAAGCACTATTACGAAGTTAGTTTTTTTTATTTATTTAAATTTACACGAATTAACCTTAAATATTATTTTTTTTAAATAAAACAACACATGAGCAAAAAATGCAATATACTCCCCCCCCCCAAAAAAAAATAGTAAAGTGTAAAAAATGTGTTCAGGGACGGCGGACGGTAATGATTTTGTGTCTATAAAATTAATAATTTTGACATTAGATTTTGAAATTCAGAATTTAATTTTGTTAGCATTAATTTCCTCTTTATTCCATTAGTCATTCCAAGAAGAAAAAAATTTAAAATATCTGGCGGCCTCAATTATATCGCCAAGGGACAATAATGTTAAAACTATTTGAATAATACTCTAATCATAATAATAATATCTGTTCCCCAGAGGTAAAGGACACCATGTCCATTTTTTTTATAAAATTGACTTAACAACATGTTCTTTGAGTAGATTTTCGATCCATATAATGGTATAGGGCACTATGTCCTGTTCCCATTAATAACGAAGATAAGACAGTGAAAAATAAAATTATGTCCGTAATCATTAGAGGTAAAAGACACCATGTGGAGAAATTCGTTTTGTTTGACTATGATCAATACTTCCAATTACCTATCAATGCCAATAACAATGTGACATCTTTTCTTACAACGATTTCTATAAGTAACGAAGAAACAAATTGTAATAGTTCAAATATTTGGAAAATATCCTCTCCTGAACAATTACAAATTTGTGACATGGTGTCCTTTACCTCCGGATACAGATATATTCTATTATGTTATATAATACATAAATTTCATAATAGAAAAAAAATATGTAATTTAAATTAACCAAAAACTGTTTGATAGCGCCAGCCTACGTAGATGCTAAACGCATTTCCATCTCTGACTTTTGAGGTGGTTAAGAAATGATATGTTAATGAATTGTTGGTGTGTTCTTCCGTGATAGGTTTTGAACTATTTCTGAGGCTAAATTACTCAGGACAACGCCCTAGTAGCTGCTCTAGTTCCTCCAGTACACAGTTGGTACATAATGTGATAATTTATATTTTGTATATTTGAATTCTCCATTTTAAAAAGCCATCCTGCGTCAAAAACGTGGGTAAAATTAATAATTAAGTGATATAAAATAATATATTTTTTTTTTAGTTTTTTACCATTATTCGTACATTTATATTACGACGAAACTCTCGGTTTCCGTCGTCGTTATTTAAAAAGAAAGTTTTGGCTGAATTTTAGTCTATTTGGTATTCGGGCTTACTTCGGAGCCAAATTATTAACTTTTCCCTACCGATTATTTTAACTTCTTACCTGTAAAAAAAAAATAGAAAAAATCGGCAAATTAGAGCTTTTGGTTTAATCTGGAATAAAATTAAATTAAAAATTAATTATTTCCATTAATTCATCAGAAATATAAAATTCTAAAACTATTACTGTTTATTTTTATGCGCCTTTCTATTGGAATGTACTAATGCAGCTCCTGCGTGACGGAACTTTGTTATGTGAATATACTTTTTAATTTTACGTTCATCCAAGTGAGTTTCCTCCAAAACTCCATAGCGAAAACATTTAAATATATTCAAACGAGCATTTTGTTTTGGGGACAATCTCTCCCATTCATAGCTCTCACATTGCATAGTTGTCCAGAAATCCAGTTGGATCGAGCCAACGCGAATTTACTCAGGGAAGGTTATGCCCGCTAAATTAAGGAAGAATGTAATGAGGAAGGTATTAAAGACTCATGAGGGATAAATATTCATAAGTATTATGGAAATTCTTATTCTTCAAAGGTAAGAGCATTATAGCATTAGCAATTCTGATTTTAAGTGGAGTATTAAAAGTTTATAATTATAAATTATTTACATAAAAATAAAATATCTTCTGAAATAATATCTTCAGATTTAACTCGTTAATAATTAGTTACTTGTGATCATTATGTTTTCCAAATTTCTTGTATTGATGTATTAAGAAAATCACCTAATAGTTTTAAGATTTACAACTTTAGTTCTCCTGGAAACATAATTTAATAAAATTATGTGTTTCCCTATAATACATGAAATATTTAATTCGCAAAAAAAAAAATAAATAAATAAATAAATGAAAAAAATTCTTTAATTTTAGCGAAAACGTTAGGGAACGTCCACTTTTAATTATTTGTAAAGAATTGTAAACTCTCTTGAGAACTTTAAATAATGTTAAGTACTTTCACTTTTAATTATTACAATGTTTAGCACCATACAGTTTTAGCACACTCCGAATGTTGTAGCTGTTAAGGTTCGAAAATATCTTTAAATCTTAACTGATAGTACACCCAAGGAAATTTAATAAAAAAAAAAAAAAAAAAAAAAAAAAAAAAAAAAAACTTTCTCTCTTTTCCGCTCCACTATATATAAATGTCTGTGTGTTTTAATTAAATATTTTCTTGTAACAGCTGATTCCTCACAATTTGGCTCCATGCATGGCCAACAAAATAATATGCAAAATTGGTCATTTAGGAGGGGGCAGCTGAAACTAGTTCTTTGATACTACCTAGTTTTATAAAATTAAATTAGCTTCCTATAATATTATTTATTATCTGAATTAGATACCTCTTCCGTATCTACCTCTTTGGGAATGTAACGGGACTGTTTATTTTAGATAATTACGAAAACGCACCAGTCAGATTCCTCTGGACTTGAAAGTACACCATTCCGAACCATTCCGAGGTATTTGGTTTAACTATTAATTATAATATCGAAATCGTTTAAAATTATGTTTTTTCAAATCCAGAGGAATTTTACTCATGCGTTTTCATATTTATCTGAAATAATCAGTCCCATAACTTGCCCAGGGGGTCAGACACTATAGAGGTATCTGATTCTTAACTAAACGGCAAACTGAGGGGATAGTAATATTCTGCAAGTACTCATTAAATTAATGAAAGGCTAGGTGTGCCTAGGGACAGTCTGGGACACGAATCCAACCCTCAAACGACGACACTAAAAGATAAAATATTCCTAGTTCCAAACTCATTGATTATATATATATATATATATATATATATATATATATATATATATATATATATATATATATATATAATCAATTATGATTATTGTTATCATTTTCATGAAGAGAAATGTAGTGCCGAGAATTTACGCAGCTCCTACGTTGGTGGACTCTCCTAGTTTAGAGTGCAGTCAAGTGATTAAATATTTGAAAAAGTTCGATTTGCCGTATTCGTGTAATTTGGAAAACACTCAGACATAGAAAAACGAAGATTAAAATTCTACGGGCATATTAAATAATGGATCCTTCGAGACTATTAAGGCAAATGGAATTTAATGTTAATCTTGAAAGGCAACAGGAGAAATAATTAAATGGATTATGGCGGTAAAACATGATTTAAAAGCAGCAGGTATCACGGAGACGGACATTTTGGATAAAAAAAAATCACATTTAAGCGAAAATATTTTCATTGGAAAATCTGTCGGAGTGTGATTAGTAAAAGGAATGGATCAGCAAGGTCTGTGGACAGAAAAATAACTCATTGAAACAGAGTGATATTAGTCTGGACACCAAGAAAATCAATTGTAAAAACAGCAATAATTGTACTTCGCGAGATCCTACCGGGGTCATAAGTTAATTATAATATAATTTGGGTGTCGTGATTTAAAGAGTTTAAAGAGGCAGGGGAGTTGTCAGATATGGGGCATTAATTTATAATGCCCCAAAACTTTCCAAAAGGAACACGAAAATAATTTTACTGCTATGTATGAGTTTAAGACTTTCTTTTTTTTCTTTTTTTTTAAACTCTGTAACTCGAGACGTATAGGGTAGATAAATAAACTCATGACAACTCTGTGCGCCATTAAGAACTTTTTAAGGGTTGGTTACACTGGAAACTTTGTAGCGTGAACTCAATTTTAAAAATAAATGTGTTGTAGGTGTGTGAAGGCCATTCCTTGCCAACACCCAAGAGTTTCTTATGGATAAAAACTTTTTCTAATATAATTTATAATTTATACTATGTGAATTTCAATAATTTCACTGTAACTATATAAATAATATTGTATAATATACGAACATATATGCTTGCCAATCAATGCCATCAATGGTGTATTAATGACAGAATTTTATAAATATTTTTACTTGTACTAAGTGTTATAGCATTACGAGCATTTCTTGTTGGTGTTATTTGATTAACTGGCATACTTATTTAATATACGCTCTCGTTTTGAAACAAGAAAGTTCATTAGATTTTGAGAAATTAATTTCACTAGCTGAAAATGATCCTTACTTTCTTTATCCCCTCCGATCTTTTCGCTTTTCAACTGACTCCAAGGAGGAATTAATTAATTTTGCCTTATGTTCTTTAGATTAGTAAATTACTAAAATGCTCATAGTGATCATTCTAAACATCTAAAAATATATTTATATTTAATAAAGAGCTTGCGAAAGAAGCGATTCGCTCTTTTTCATATGTTGGCGGTAGAAACCACTGACAAACCAATTTATATATATATATATATATATATATATATGTATATATATATATATATATATATATCAATAGACATAGACATATATATATTAGAAAGAATTTCCTAGAAAAAAGCCTGGAAATTTAAAGGTATAACCTAAAAATATAACCAGGTATGGTAAAATTTATAAATTTTAATTTACAGATTAAAACCACAAAACATAGAATTCAGATTCATTATGTCCCATTAGTGAATTAGTGACTAAAATATTTAAATCTAGGCTAAAATTGGGGAAGGTTAGGGATTAAAAGGGGTATTAGGTTATTCCCCTTCACTGACCCTGATCGATACTCACCTTCTGTGGGTGCAGACTGTCAAATTTCTTATATATATATATATATATATATATATATATATATATATATATATTTATAATTATATTTATATATAGTTTGGGTAAAAAAAAAAAAACAAAAGCAATTTTAAGCCCATATCTTTTTATTTTTTTCGAGAGCTGAAAGTTTTTATTGTTTCTGTATGTGAGACATCCAGAATAAACTATTAATGAAGTAAAACTCAAATTTTTACGAGGCAACGGATGGTACGACCCAATATCTAAAATTTACATTATTTTTTTTCTAAAACCTGTAACTCAATCTCTCTTAAAAAAAAAGGATCAGTAGCTATTCCTGCAAGTGATACTAAAAACATATCTGTTTATTAAGCTGCACAAAAAAGTACAATAGTTAGGTAAAATGTTTATAATTCTTAAAAAAAAAAAAAAAAAAAAAAAAAAAAGGTGTGACAAAGAGATAAGCGCGAGGTAATTTAAGTTGCACTTAATACAATAGAATTTCGTTATGTTATTGGCACTGCATCATTTCCGATTTGATATAAAACAGGAAGATGTTATTCTTTAGTTATTGCGTCGTACGATCCGTTGTCTGGCAAAAATGCTATAGTTTTATTTAATTAACATTTCATTCTGAATGTCTGAAATACAAAAACAATAAAAGAATTCAGCTCAAATGCTAGAAATAAAAAAAAATACCCAAAACCTAAGCAATAGTACTTTTTTTTTCTTTTTTTTTTTTAAAAAACAAACCTAAATTATTAAATATTTTGAAGACGGGTAACTTTTCGATGAGGCAATATGGGATAAAAATCGTTTGTTTTGACCGAAACTATCACCTCTCTATGGATGTGGGTTGACTTACCAGTAACCCTGTATACTGCCATTTGGGGGTTTTCTCCTCAGTCTCCTGGGATAAATTCTTTCGGGGGCTGTTACCAACCGAAAGAATTGTTTTTATTGATTTTTTTGTTGTTTTTTTACGGGCGTTCATTTAAAAATTTCCGAACCGTTCTGGCGGTATCAAGCAGTACCGCTTGTTTAATTAAATCCTCTGGCAGTTTCAAATAGGTATTTGTGGCTATTGTCGTTTTTGGAATGAGCCCGTTGGTCGAGATTATGACGGCTGTAATTCTTGCGGAATCCAACTTATACAACTGTTTCAGCTCTATGGCCAACTCCTGATGCGCAGTTTCTCGGCATATGATTTCCAGACATTCTCATCATTGGGGATTGCGAAATCAATAATATCGGCTGTCTTACTTCCCTTGTCAATGATAAGAATGTCCGGTTTATTGTGATGGACAGTACGGTCCGTTAACATTGCTTCGTCCCAATACATTTTAATTATACCTTTCTCCAAAAGTCTATTTGGGACGTAGCGGTAATAAGGGACCACACCATCCAACATACCATATTTTTCTGCGAATGCTTGATGATATATTTTGGCCACGTTATTATGCCGCTGTAATTCTTGCGGAATCCAACTTATACAAGTGTTTCAGCTCTATGGCCAACTCCTGATGCGCAGTTTCTTGGCATATGATTTCCGGACATTCTCATCATTGGGGATTGCGAAATCAATAATATCGGCTGTCTTACTTCCCTTGTCAATGATAAGAATGTCCGGTTTATTGTGATGGACAGTACGGTCCGTTAACATTGCTTCGTCCCAATACATTTTAATTGTACATTTCTCCAAAAGTCTATTTGAGACGTAGCGGTAATAAGGGACCACACCATCCAACATACCATATTTTTCTGCGAATGCTTGATGATATATTTTGGCCACGTTATTATGCCGCTGAAGATAATCGGATCCCGCAAGAATCTCGCAGCCCCCCCGTAATGTGCTGGATCAACTCATACGTTTTGTTACAAAGTCTACATTTGTCAGAGATGTTGACATCCTTCAAAACGTGACGTCGATAGGATCTTGTTGCTATTACTTGATCCTGGATGGCTATTACAAACCCCTCGGTTTCGGGGAATAGCCTTCCAGAAGTCAACCACGCTACCGACCATGAGAGCACCACCTCCGGTACTGCCATTGTTATTATTATTATTTTTTATTATTTTTTTTTTATGGCGTTTCTACAACTTGGACATTAGCGCCGTTCTATCTACTGGTTGCCACCCTTTTATAATGCCAACAGCACGTGGTTGGTCACCCATTCAGGTAGTGGCCACGCCCGACGTTGCTTAAATTCGGTGATCTACATGAACCGGTGTATTCAACGTGGCTATTATTATTATGGGGGGTTTTCTCCTCAGTATTCTGGGATAAATTCCTTTGGGGCTGTTGCCATCTCTTTAATTTACTTAGGGGATTTATACCCATCCGAAATTTTTTTTTTTTTTTTTTTTTTTTTTTTTCGGCGCATCTACATCTAGGTCATTAGCGCCGCCATCCGAAATAAATTATTTATATACATACTTATACTGAATATTGAAGTATTGGACAATTCTCGCTCCATCCAGCTGGACAGTGAACTGTTCCACGTTCGGTGGCCAGGTAATGACTCGCATAACGGCTCTCTCTATGGCCAATAAAACTACCATTTTATATGCAAATGAGTTTCAATTGCCAATGTTTTATCTTGTATTTTAAGCCTTCATGGGCGCTATGAGAAAAAGAAAAACTGATTAAGGCTTGTAATTTAGGACGACAAAGTGGTAATAAACCCCTCTTTTTTAATATAAATTTGTAGTTATATCAACTATTATGACAAAAAACCGCATATCTCTATGTTTTTATTTATATTTTAGTTTGTAGTGGGATTCGGATGAAGCTTAACCCCCCCCCCCTCCCGCCCTCAAGGGCACATTATTGCTTTTGATAGATAATTACCTTCATCGTCAAACAGGATTTTTTTTTTTTTTTAATTTCCTTTCCTGGAACAGTCCATGTTAATATGCAAGCCATCTGATCCTTTTTCTACACTAATTTACTTACAGTATGAATGGCATATAATGTAATATAAATAATTTGATCGATTTAATTTAATATTTTATATTGTATTCCATGTATTTCTGAACATTAATTACGTATATTTAGGTTACTTTGTTGTGTGTAGAATAAATTATGTTTCAAGAGACAGTGATGAAAGTAGATAGGGAAGTGCTTTGACTCTCTTTAATACAGTGTCAAGTTCGTGAGATGTTTTTTATTCCTGGAACTTTAAAACAAGCAAAGTACTCAGATAAAAATATGTTCAAGTAACTGGAAAATATACGCTTCAGAGACGAAGTTTTTTCTCGGAGGGGCAACTTGCGACTCCGCTACTTTTTACATTAATGTCACCTCTAGAATTATAAGAAAAAAAAAAAAAAAAAAAAAAAAAAGGTGGAGGATTGCTCTCAGAAGAAAATGCTATGCGGGAAGGTAATGTGCTATCCGGAATTGTGAAAAAGAAAAGTAGGTTTTCCTCTTTTTTTCTTGGAATTACGTATGCGCTCTTTGCTTTGTCTCTTTTTTCCCCCTTTTATTTGCCCCCGCCAAGCTTAAAGGGTATTAGGCTTCGTAGGAGGTGGCCTTTCTTGCACCACAATGACATTTATGAAAATTTCCACATTTTGTTAAAAGTTTAATGATGTTTGCCTGCTCAACACTCGTATTGGGTAATTTAATAATATTTGTGCGTTTTCACAGGACAGCAACCCGTTTATCGCTTCGATCAGATGAAGCGGGATTGCTTCCGTTGAAGCAATGGACTAATCTTCCATCGGACTTTAGCTGAAAAATCGACCGAGCACTAAAAATTTTAATTTAGTCTGATCGTTGGATTCGGGGCACCAGACCGCCTGTAGGCCCACCCAGCCAGTAACCAGTATCATGGGTGCTTTAAAAGAGGAAAATCAGGTAGCCGGAGCATAGTACTGACCACACTAGCTCCCTACACTGCCGTATTGCCAAGAATGAGATAACCTCTAACGTATATGCCTCTGTGGGCAAAATTTGGTAAGAATTGTTTTGGTCTGATTTGAAAGGTCAAGTTCATTATCCAGCAGGATCCACGTCCCAGAACAGTGTCACTTCTATTCTATCTATTCAGGGGCTGTTGTGGGTCACCCTAATGTCATATTGCATGTAGGTCTCTGGTAGTGACTACAAATAAAATTAAAAGAATATAAAGAAAAACAAATAATCAAGAGGAGGAGAAATAAATGAAAAAGAATTCATGAAGAATTTAGGAAAATAGTCTTTATTGGTTATGTTAATACACATACATATATCCGGTATAGGTAGAGCTAATATTTAAGCATACATATATAGGTTAAGCTAATAAGTAAGCATACTTATTAAAACAGATGCATAACATTCTTGTCACATAAATTATTAATAATCTAAAGTAGTTCCACTTACAATTTTATAATCGCTAGGGTGGAATATAAGTGGAACCCCTGAAGAATGACTTTTATCCGGACGTGAAAGATGAATGTAACTGAAAATGTAAAAAGCTTTGCCTAATGAAGAAGGCATTATACTAGGACTAAGAGAAGGCTTAGGCAGGCTTTCTTCTTCATTTTACTCAGGTTTGTTCTCTCATAATGTCTTACATTTACCGAATAGGCCAGCCTCATTTTCATTTAACCACCTTTAAAATCTTTTATGTTTCTATAGAAAGTGTTCTGTCATTCAGACTTAAAAGACAATGACTAAAAAATTACATTAATAAACGGTTCATCTAAGGAGGTTTCAATAGGAAGAAGAGATCCGTCAGTTAGGAGTAGCGTAATATTAGCACATTTCTCAGCATTGTAATGTCTAGGATTAATAAAAAAAAAAAAAAACGATTTTAATTTTCATATGTGCTGCATAACTAATAAATCTCGTCAGCAAGATGCCGAGCCTAAAGAATGGGTCCAAAACAATCTATATACAAAGTCATTTTCGGTGTCTACTAGGTAGGATCGATAAAGATTCGAAGAAATTTTTCAAAAATTCCGTCATGAGTGCAACCTCAATAGCTACTTTTCTTCGGAGGAAAGTGCTAATACAAATTAAATATTAATAACTTTGCTATTTGTAATAAACTTCTGACTCAAATATTTTAAATAGTTATTTAAGCCTCTCAACTAAGGTGGACTTTGTGAATAAGGATATGTAATACACAATTTTTGACAAAGTGACAAAGAGAACTAAAAAACACATAACAATAAACGAGTTGGCAATAGACTCTTAGAGAATTTCACCCAGGAAATAGGAGAGACCGTAAGGGGCGAATCAACAAATTGGCATTAAAGTAAACATCCTCTCCAGATGAACCTCTTTTACTGTTGGCGTTATACAGAAGGTCGTAGCGAAAAGCTATATAACAGGCGAAAAAACTATATAACAGGCGAAAAAGCTATATAACAGGCGAAAAAGCTATATAACAGGCGAAAAAGCTATATAACAGGCGAAAAAACTATATAACAGGCGAAAAAGCTATATAACAGGCGAAAAAGCTATATAAAGATAACAAAATTTTATTATCATAGTTTAGATGAATGACAAACGTCAATTTTCAGCTGAATCACTTATTTCTGAATGTCTAAACCGAAGAATGGTTATATACACTATTTTTTCATAGATTTGCAAGAATTATTTGTACATTATCAGAATTTTACAGTTATTAATATTTCAAAGCATTTCAAAAAGATTTCTTGTTTTTTCCGCTTCTTCGACGGAACTTGTGTCTTTGAATTTTCCCAAGAAAGAAAATTCATGGTTTATTGGCACTTTCCTGTAGAGAATGAATTTGCTTTATTTTATGCTTTGTGGATGAGTGGCGTCTTTGTGGTCCATCCAGCGAAAGACTGACGTCAATGCAATCCGTTGGAAAGGAAAATGTCATTCCTAAAATTTATTTCCATCAACATGCGAAACACAAACAATTCTTCTTTCTTAGGATGGTAAAATGGAATTTTGTTGTAAATCCTTTAAGGAATTCTTCCCAGATCCTTTGTAGTTGTTGATGGTTTATCTTGTTTGGCCAACAATGTTAAAATTATTGTACGACATTGTTGTGATATTGTTGATCGACCAAATAGAATTTTAGGCACATCAATTTTTACAAAAAAAAACAAAAAAAACGTAAATACGGACTGTTAGCTGGGAACGAGCGATGTATTCACGAAACAAAAATAGGGAGCAAACAGGATTAAACTCATTCGATGAGCAAAAATTAAAAGTTGAGGTCCCGGAAACAATAAAAAAAAAAAAAAAAAAAAAAAAAACACAGCTAGAAGAGGCGGAAGCCGCACTCTACCCTATCATAGCGGATTTCTCTGAGACGTTGAACCTTTGTATCTACTGGATACCGCGCGTTCCCAAGGGATGAGGTTATTGCATCCAGAGTTGGGCAAACGTTAGCGGTCGCTAATATCTAGCGACGGCAGTGCGCTAATCGCCAATTTATTTATGAAAGGTTTAAATATCGTGATAGCTAACAACGTTAGCTATAGTTACAACATTTTGTCATCTCAAAGTTCACTTCCGGTCTGCTCTGAGCAAATTCTACCTCACTACTGTTCCACTTCCGCTTTAATCTAGATGATTTCCGATCACATCACTGTCAATTTCTATTACTTCCAGTCGACTCATGCCTATACGCTGTTTATGGCTACTTTTATAACCTTCCTAACAGTGAACGTTAGTGCTTAATAACTTCTTTCCTAGTTGAAAGCAATTTTTTTTTTTTTTTTTTTTTTTTTTTTTTTTTTTTTTTTTTTTTTTAACGGATTCGTGTTTAGTGCGTCAAAATACGTTATTGTACAAAATTTGAAAGAAATCGGTTTCGGGACGCTTAACTTCAGTTTCACCTAAAGTTATAAGCGGTGCTTGCCCCCTGGGGCATGCACAGAAGTTAACGTGATATTCATCCCTGAGTCGTTTACGGAAGCATCCCTGGACTTTGGGGGCTCTTATGATAGACCGGAAGTGAACAAGCGGTGGCCCGGAAGCCATTTTGAGCGACCGGAAGTGAAATCGGAATTGGTGAAAATATCCCAGAAGTGACCCAGATCGAAAAGGAGTTACCCAGCGAGAGGCATGAGTCGACCGGAAGTAATAGAAATTGACATTGATGTGATCGGATATCATCTAGATTACAGCGGAAGTGGAACAGGAGTAAGGTAGAATTTGCTCAGAGCAGACCGGAAGTGAACTTTGAGATGACAAAATGTTGTAAGTATAACAACAGCTGTTAGCTATCACGATATTTAAACATTTCATAAATAAATTAGCGATTAGCGCACTGCCGTCGCTATGCGCTAATCGTTAGCGCAGGCTTTATTCGGTACCGCTAAATTAGCGAGAAGGTATTAGATATTAGCGACCGCTAATGTTTGCCCAACTCTGATTGCATCCGGTTCCTACGTAGTTATGATTGTGGGATTTTCTCTATTTACTTGCAGAGGCTTTTATTATTCATCAAGATAAAAAAAACTACAATGTGAAAGTTTTTTGTATCTATTCAGTAATGTCGCATAAACAACACTCTCGAAGAAAATTAGTAACAAATTAACACTGGCTTTAATCACCTCAGAGGTTGACTCGACTTAAACTCTAAAAAAAAAAAAATAACATTTGACCCAAGGGTTTATTACAAATATAAAATAGAATAATCATTCATTTTTTGTTTATTTATATAGGTTATTTTAAACAAATGTTTCAGCAATGCAGTGTAACCTATCCTCGTTCTCAGGAATTTGCTTTCTTGTGCAGCTCCTGCGTTACGGACATTTATTAATTAATCTCGTTTAGTTGTGTATTTAAACGATTTAACAATTTTGCTGTGTAATCTGCTTAGCTTATGGAGCTACTGTTTCTTGAACCTTAAATCTATATAATCATTTATGTAACTAAATACTGAAATCATAATAATATTATGAATTATATTATGATTTCAGTACTTAGATTTCAGAATAAATATATTATATTGACTCTTGTCATAACAGGGAAACATTTACGTGACCTTTTAAGATTAAATGTAGTCATGAGAATATGATTAGAACTAAGTGGTGCTTTGATAGTCTCAGGAGACTAATTCTAAGGCAGGCAGCTTAATCACTTCTCACAATCTATGAATCGCGTGATCAAACACTAGTCATAGTCAAACTCAAAGGCTTAGTATCAGGTAGAAATAATCAACTGATAAGCACTAGTATTAGTGTAATTATGAATATAAGAATTTAAATTCAGAAATCTAAAAAAGTTCTGAGAGCTGCGTAACTTAGCATACTGCTCATGAAGATAGTTCAAGCCGCATTCATGAAGAATTTACTTAAGAAACCTCTAAAAATACAAAATATAAACTAAATAATTCTCCTTTAAACGTCTTCACTGGGATCCTATTCTTTTCCAATCTCTCTTCAGCGGTGTCCTGGTTGCTAGCGTTGTATTTCGCACAAATCCTTGCGGGTTTTATAGTAGCAGATAATTAGGAGCCAGCTTTCACTGTTTAATATTTCTAATAAACAGCTGAATCCATTTTTAATCTAATTTTAATTTTAACTAAACAAGAACTTCTAATCGATCAAGTTGACAACACATGTCCCTCATTTGTTAGGCATGATAACTATCGAATTTTCTTGTATGGGAGAAAAACGAGAAGTGCGGTCAAGTTAATAACATGTTTCCAGAGTAAACCCTCATTTCATGCGGACCAAGAAGTTTTAAATAAAATCTCAACAATACGGTGCCGGCAGGTCTCCCCGTGGTCTAGTAACCAATGCCTTTGATTCTCAAGCAAGTGATGGGGGTTCAAAGGATTTTTTATTATTTCTGGGCCCGTTGAGATAATTCCCAGCTACACCATGAATGGCGTTAATGGGGCAGATGTCAATGCGCCATAAAAAAAAAAATAATACTAAGGGGCCAGTTAGTAGCCCAATTTTAATATAATGTTATAAGGTGCCTTGGTGCTAATGGTCTTATCTCGAACAAAAAAAAAAAAAAAGAAAAAAATTATAAGTGAGGAATCAATTAAACTTAGATCGCAATGTTGGTTTATTAGACGATACAAGTTCCACCTTAGGGACTTACTAATAGCCGTTTTAAAGTTTTGAATGTCTAATTATTACATTTAACGCACTAAAAGTATGTTCAGGCATAAATTTCAATAAGAGTCTCTTGGTTTGGGTAAGCCTTGTATAATGGTAGAAGTAACAACCAATCCCGAGGTCCAGTGGCCTAATTCAAGTTGAACATAATAAAGAAATAAATAAATAAATCCAACCATTTATATTGACCAATGTAGTTTATTTTTAATAGACATCATTCTCTTTATATTCCTGTAATGCGCACTTAGATTCGTTGCAATATAACAAAAATTGTGGCCGGAATGGGTAATTTTATATATGTATATACAAATTTTCACGGGAAAAAATGTTGCGAAAATTATGTGAGTAGTGGAACCCTAATACCTATATTCCTTCGGAAATTTCTAAAATCAAGAAAGTGATAAATTTAATAAAGTATTTTCAATAAACTAAAAATATGGTTCTTTTCGCTCTATACAAATAAACTTTCATTTAATGTTTGGTAACATGCTAAAATATTACGTTTTTCTGTATTTTTTGGGCACGTTAATCTTTTTTCTTAACGTGTAAAATTATGGATTTGTATGGGGTACAATCTGTCATGCATTCATAAATGTGATTTGTTAATATTTTCTCGTGTTCTGCAGTCTGTTAGTTTGTGTTATACATATAATGTCTTACTGCGTTTTATCTGTCATTAAGTGGAAGTAGGTAAGTTGTTTATGTCTATTTCGAAGTCTTATAAGGACTAATATTTTTCTCGGAAAGCTTTTAAATCTGGATTTCCATTGCTTTATGAATGGGTTTATATCCTGAACCTTTTAGTCATTCAAATATGACCAATCATTGAGACATTTATTGAGTACTTGAGCCCTTAGAAACTGTTTCAAGTTTGATTATGTAATCAATAAAATGTTTTCCGTAAATCGTCTTTTGGCTAGGATGTCTACGTCAGGAGTTCTTAGTAAGGTAAAGTGTTCTGTTAGCTAAAGCAAAGTAACGTCAATTTTGTAATTCTATTGTTTGTTCAAGAATATACTTGGGAACACTCCAAGGAAATGTAGGATACAAACTAAGTGGAGAGATGAACATGGTGAATTAGCACAATGAGAGAAATCAAACTTTTTTGAAAATGTTGCTATTCTCTCTGCTTTGTCAGCTGATCTAATATTTTTACTTCCCTTTAACCGCACGTGTTTGATTTGTTCGTACTGCTATTTGCTTTTTCTCTTAGCTCTCTACGCTCCAGATGGCTTATAGCCTAAGACTACAAACAGAGTGGAACTTAGAGAGAGCAAAGAGCATAGCGAAGGAATCGAACACGAGAGGTTATAGAGAAGTACACATCTGGCAAAATACAGAGCATAGCAACGATTTCAATTCTACGCTCCACTTCGCAAGCAGAGTTTTCTTTTGCGAAAATATATCAATAATTACACTTGGAGTTATTTTAATCAGGTTGAAATAAATTAGGAATCCATATACCTCCAAAGATGAAGCATAAAGTAATCTTGGCGTTTTTTTTTTAGTTTATTATTACGAGAAATTCAAATTTATTTTAAATATTATCAAACGAATTTGAATATTTGGATTTTTTTATTACTAAGCGATAGAACATTGATAGACATTAATTTACATTGAGAAGTATATTTCAGTTTTGGTTTGTATATTTTTTCGGCTGGAATGCAAATTTAGAAAATGTTCCTCGGAACGAGATCCGAATGTTTTCCAGTGTTACAGTTTACAGTGGGTGTTACAGTTTACGCTTGCCAGGTCTCGTTATAACTTAGGCAGCTTTCAGAATATCTAGACACTAACGAGCAATTAGTACGCCACTCTGTTGGCATTCCCTCTCTCTACCTCCTCTTCCCCCCTCACTCTCTCTCTCTCTCTCTCTCTCTCTCTCTCTCTCTCTCTCACTGTTTTCTCCCTCCTGTCTCCTTCTCACTCCCTCACTTTTTTCAGAGCACGTTATCTCCTCTGACTGCTGTCTCGATGGCGTATATCATTCTGATTGCCCTCTTTCGTTTTTCCAACCAACCATTCTCTCGTCGGAAGGGCCAACGGAAATTCAACCAAGGAGTTATTTTGCGGAATTCCATATAGGTTAGAGGCATCTAGCTAATATCGTTATGTCCAGGACGTATGAATATTTGGGTTGAGAATATATTTCACTCATTTTACACGGATTCCGTTATGCAGTTGTCATCTTATAGGTGGCCAATTTGTATTGAGCATCATCATTCAAAGATAGAGTCCAATTCGTATTCCATCCTCCTTATTAAAAAAAAAAAAAAAAAAATCTCAATCTGTATCAGGCGCAACTATGCATGCAAACCTCTATAAAAGTAAACAAGAAGAAATGAAATTTTATATAATTATTTAAGAATGTTTCTTAATTTTTGAACCTCACAACAATTGTTAACGGTAAAGAATGCTTTTCTCGTTAGATTTTAAAGAACTACTAGCTGATTTCTAACTCAGCATGTAGATAAGGAACAAAATTAGAAAAGTATACAGAAAGAGTATTGTTATTTGTTATCATTTCTTTATTTTTGTCTCGGTGATATTGCTTACACGAATAACTCCAGAATGATCAAATATAATGTTTTAATTGTCATGCCTACTTCGACTTAAAGGAATTTAGTATGCCTGGCCTTTGTTTGCACATGAGTTTCAGAATAAGTATAAGCAACGATTGAGTTCTCTCTGTTACCTTAGTGAACAGGTAATTTGTTAATAATTGGAACATTTATTGAAGATATAGGCACACGGCGGAGGTATTCCGCTCATTGCTTTGATTTATGACGTTAAACAATAACCGGGAGGAATTTTATAGGTATTTTGACACATTTTTGTTTTAATTATCTACACCTAAGAAACAATTTAAATATTCACTTAATCAGTATATCCATTTTGTAAATTGTAGAAAACGGCTAAAATGTCTTGACAATTTTACACAAAAAAACATGCACACTAACTCCGTTTATAAATCCTAGCAGGATATTTTAAATTAAACCTAATGGTTACTCAAAGCTAGAATTTTATCGGAAAGCAATTTCGTTATAAGAGCGCACGTAATTGAAATTTCCATCGTAAAAAAAAAAAAAAAAAATAATAAAAAAAAACACGAAATCGATGATTTTGGAAAATTCACAGAGGTAAAGTATTGAAGAGTTTGGTTTCTTGTGGTAAAGAGATTGGATTTTCCTCTTTACTCGGTAAAATTAAGTTTGCTTCACTGATTAAAAAACGGATAGGGGAGGAAGTAAATTTTGAAATATTCACCATCAGCCCTACTCAGGTGGGCTCGCCTTATACATTGTTTTATCATTTTGATTAAAAGAAAACAGAAAGGTTTGAAGACAGGAAATTTCTTAGATGTTTTAACAAATGCATATAAATTACAATTTGGTAAAATGCATAAATTATCTTAGACAATATTACAACCTCCAATCTTAGATAATATTATTTAGTGTCAGAACTAAAATAACAATATTTATATCAGTTTCTTAAATGTTTGTTTCTAACATTAATGTATTATTTTTCGCATAAATCATATTGACAGTTTAATGATTCTTGGCCTTGAATGACATTCGAAATTGGTATATTGACTGAATAAATATATAAAAACTTAACAAAGATGTCTCTTAATTGAAAAAAAAAAAACAGTAAAAGGAAAAACACTATAAGGAATATAATACAGTTAGGTAAACACCGATATTAAAAACGTACAATATTTTTACAAAATTAGAGTCTATTTTAAGTAATTTCCATTGTGCAATTAGAGGAATTAATTGTAAAAACTTAAATATTAGTACTATAAAATTATTAAAGTAAATACAATGTTAAAAACATGCTATACATAGAGTAAATCCCTTAGAAGATTGGGTCGTGTGCGAGGTGGAAAATGGGAGTTTGATACGCGCTTGTGGAAGTTGCATTTTTCAGTAACGTGCTTATGAAAAACTGAATGAACAATACTTTTCGGCAGGCTTTATTGACACGTAAAAAAAAAAAAAAAAAAAAAAAAAAAAAAAAAAAAAAAAAAAAAAAAAAAAAAAAAAAAAATTGGAAGCAACTAGACTAACTGACTGAAAGAATTGTTTTATATTAAAATATTAATTTGAATATTTAAGTGGATATTTAAGCGATTAATCTTGGTGATTATAAGGTGTTTTGGTTGGACGTGATATAGAATTATTATTGCCAATAACACTTTTTTTTTTTTTAATTTTTGAAGTTTGCAAGTTTTGAAAACAAAATATCTAGCAGTTTTTAGCGGACGGATGGGTGGTTTTGGATATGTGGTTGTAATTCCATATATATATAAATATATATGAGGACTCCTGACATGAAGTATTTGAGGAAATTGGAGTGTAACTTGAAAATATCGTCCCTGCCATGTCAAACTATCGAATATGCAAAATCTCGTTTTTAGATTGGTATTTTGCTCTTGTATTGTGGACGATACGGCTTGTTATAAATTGTCACAACTCTAAGCCCTTTATAGAATAGCCTTCAATGCCTTAAATAGAGTATCGAATAAGACATATTTCAATATATTACTTCGTCAATGGATGACATATGGTCGTTCCTATTTTTCTCCGATTTGCATAATCGTTAGTTTGACATGGCAGGGACGATATGTAGTACTAGTAAAAACTATATTTTTACAGATTCTATACTAGACGAATCCTCGGGTCCTTAGCTGTTCATTATCGATAATAAATAATAGGTACATCATCCGGTTTTTAATTAATATGCAAATGAATAGCAAAATCCCCACTCATAGACCCCTTAATTTCCTTCTGGATTTAATATTACAAAAGTAACAATACTCAAGAGAAGACAAGCTAGGTGGCAGCAGCTGTCAAGAAAATCACTTGGATCTCTTTACCACCCACAAGATTACGGGGTTCACAACCCATTCCTGCATATAACTCATTTTTCCCGTCACTTAGACCACTTGACTTCTGAGACCATCATATATCAATATTGTTGTACGTGGTAATTTCTACAATAGATAAGATTTGGTGTTTTCAAAATCACTTCGTGAATTATTTCTGTCCCAACTCATGATATACGGTTGTATATTTTCTACCTAGTTCCATTTCTATCACTCGCAGGAGAGTCCTTTATCTAAATCCAGCGAGGTAGGTGTTATGGCAGAATGGAATGTTTTCTCGTAGTCACTGCCTGCTTGATATATGATTTTCCTGTTCTCGACATCCTTCACCCCCCCCCCCCCCCCCCCCTCCCAACAAGTCTTCCATCTTGGCTATCACCAATCTCGATTTACCCGCCGTGTTTATGTGTATATCAACAACAAGCTCCAAATGTATTCTATTTACTAAATATGGATCCCATTCGGCTGAATGCTTTACAATTTTACAAAGGAACTTCATGACTCGAGGTTTAGGAGAATCTACATAGTTCTGCTACATACTCAAGGCTTCATTCTGAGTAATATTGTTCAAAATGAATTGGATGTAAAAAATAATTATAATAAGTTCGAACAGATATACCTAAAGCATATTCCTATATATTATATGGAATATGTAAACAAACATTTGGAGCAATTATTGCTTGTGTTTAAGATAAATTGCGTAATTTTCAATTATTTACTATGCCTGAACTTTATTTTTGAACTAATTTCTACAATTATTAAAGATTGATTTCAAGATGAATTTAAATTAAGTATCTAGGTATAGGTATTATATAGTTATAAAATGCCTTAGATGCGTTAAAATAAGAGTTATACTTTTAGTCATTGTAGTATCATATATATATATATATATATATATATATATATATATATATATATATATATATATATATATATAACATTATATTACAATATCTGATAGAATTCTAACCGTTTTTGAAATAAGAAACCAACACAAATCTGGAAAATTAATTACATTGCCCAAATAGTTGGATTAAATAATTCATGACTTTAATATTGATTGATTTTATTTACGACTAGCCGTTACCCGGCGTGCCATGCTACGCCTACTTTCTGCGTATAGAAAAGCCTAAATAAATTACACACCAATAAGTATTATTAAAATCTAATAACACGAATCTGTAACTGTTATGAACCCGTGGCCTCCCAACTGTGAGTCCTAGACGACTTTGACCTAACCTATAGCACACCCCGTATCAAGACATACATGTATACCAAGTTTCGTAAAAATTGGTCTAACGGTGTGGATTTGTATAAGGGACAAACATACAGACAGACAGCTGATAGATTTTTTTGACCTAGCCTACTGCACTCCCCAGATTAAGATCTACCTGTGTACCGAGTTTAGTCAAAATCGGACGAACGGTGTGGATTTGTATAAGGGACAAACATACAGACAGACAGCTATAAGACGTTTTTGACTTAGCCTACGACACTCCTCAGATTAAGATCTACATGTGTACCGAGTTTAGTCAAAATCGGACGAACGGTGTGGATTTGTATAATGGGCAAACATACAGACAGACAGCTGGTAGATTTTTTTGACCTAGCCTAGGAGATTTCTCGTATCAAGACCTACCATTATTCCATGTTTGGTCAAAATCGGTCAAACGGTGTAGATTTGTATAAGGAACAAACAAACAGACAAACAGAAAAACAGACAGACACGTGATTTATATATATATATATATATAGATAAAACTCTCAAAGTATCACTCTATTGCTATGCGCTGAATAGTAGAGGTTTAGGGCCATGTTGTGGGTGAATAATAATACAACATTCTCAGACAACTTCTTTTATTAAAAATGTTTTTGTGGCCTTCATTTTTCGAATGTTATATAGCTTGTTTATAAATAAAACTAGCTGACGACCCGTGTTTCACCACGGCCGATAAGTAGTTTTTATATTGCGTTAAATATGGTATGATCAAAATTAATGCTACTACATAGTTTTGTACAGCTTATTATTGGACGGACTTTCGAGTTACCCAGGAAACACCATGTGGAGGTAACCGTGCTTGTTTCCGTTGGGTAGTAAAGTTAGGTAAACAGACACAAATACACGTTGAAAAGAATAAAACTAACAACTTTGAAGTTTTAAGCACTTATCTCTTCGATTGACATCACCCCACCGAATTTACAACAGAATCTTTTTTGTAGAGAATTTAGTAATCTTTCGAATAGCCGCCTTCCACTTACTACGATTTCCCAACAATTTTCGAGATATTTTAGAAAATATTCTGAGATCCGAAAACTTGCTATCACCATTAATACATTTTTTTCCATATACTTCTTACCTCCAAACGATACCAAAGTTTAAATATCTTAGATTAGATGAATGTCAAATACCTAGTACAAGTTTCAAGTGAACCAATCATCGTTTCTGAATACCCAAACAGAAAATTAGCTTGGAAAAGTATTTTATCAATTTTTCTCGTAAACGGTAACAGATATCGATTTAAAAATGGTTTCATTCGTTTTCCTACGTTAAGGAACCTATATAACGAGTACCTGCAAGCATATGGACTCGAAAATGTAAGCGTTCCGATTTTTTCGCGCAAGTTTTGCTCCGAAACCCATGTTCCAGTAAACGGATTCAACTGGTTAATGAACTTGACCTTTTAAATGAGAAGAAAGATTTTTGTACCAAATGTTATCAAAATCGAACCATTTTTGAGCCGATGGGGAACTTCTTAATAATTCCAATCCGCCTAAAAGTACTTAAACATTTTAATATAAAAAAAAAAAAACAAAAACTTTCTTAGCGAGTGTTTACATTCTAAACGGGTTGTCCGTGCAAAATTTCAAATTTTTGTGTCAAGTGGTTCGGGTTATTGTTACCTCCGATGGGCCAACACCAGGGTGTAAACTCTATGAGGGACAAAATCACAGTTTATTTCTAGTAATTCAAGGACTGCCATCATATTGGAAATTAACCTTAATTAAAAATAATACTATGAAATAGATAATGTACGGTAACAGCTGTTCTTTATCGTCCTAGCAACGCATGCTGCCTAGGCTTGTCTGCTCTAACCAACTAAAACTTTAATCCCCTCTAAAAATACTTAAAAATTCGAATATCAAAAAATCCTTTCTTAGCGAGTTCCTACGTCATATAGGGAGTGTCCATGCAAAATTTCAAAATTTTCTGTCGAGTGGTTTGGGCTGGGTGATGATAGGTCAGTGAGTGAGTCAGGGAGTGGTATTTGACAAATATGTAGTAGATAAAGGTTGTTTGGCGAAAATAAAAATATCATTGTTATTAACAGGTGATTTAATTATTAGAAGAAAATAATTTGGTCTCTAAATAAATCGTTCGAATTAAATGTTATTTGCATCTGAAATTGTATTTTAATGAATTAAGTTGATGAGGTTGATTATTTTTGGATTATTCTTTTATGATGTGAATTTCTTTAATTTTTCACATAGAGAACTATTTTTAGGTTATCATATAAGAGTTGTCCTGAGTTAATGGTTACCTGGAAAGAAGGTTTATTCGACCTTCCCCGTTTGGGTTGAACAACACTCACCCTGGAGCAATTAAGATCCGAGAGGCGAATTGGTTTATCCAGTCGAGCTTATAACTTTATCCTTCAGAGAGCGTTAGTAATCTTCAGAACTATTGAAGGGTACCTGTTCTTCTCTTGAAGACTCGACAGAGTTCGATTACTTGAGTTGGCTGACGGCAGATGGCAGCTCATTTACAGATCAATAACACATCGCAATTTAGTATATGAATTTTAATAAATTTATATTCAAATGTCCATCCGTTCCTTGTTTAATAGTAGACTTTTACTACTTTTATCTTTCTAATTACCGTGTGACAGTCGATTGCTTTTTTAGCGCGGTTCCTCTCTCCCTCCATAGGGGAACCCCGCTTATAAGGATCACCTCATGACGAAATCCGGAAGTGCCGACTAGAAAATTTTACGTTTCAGAACCGCTGGAGAACGAAAATAACGGTGGTTCAAATTTGTGCATATATATCTTTATTTATTAGGAGATACAGAGCACTTTCATACACTTTATCCATAATACATATACAAATATGAGTCAGTTGACAATTGGGCATCTCCTTCACCCTCGTTATTAAGGCTTGCAAACCCAAGCCTCAAATATATATGTATGTCTGTTTTGGTCCGATTTTGATGAGATTTGGTCCAAAAATATTTCGTCTAATACGAAAGGTCAAGTTCATTAATCAGCTGAATTCGTCCACCGAAACATAGTTTTTGGAGCGAAATTCGCGCGAAAAAAATCGTTACCCTACCATCATAAGCTTGTAAGTACTCGTTTTATATGTTTCTTGACCTAGAAAAACGAATGAAACCATTTTTAAGGCGATATCTTTAACCGTGAAAAGTGGAGACATAATTGTTGAATCAGGTTTTTGGTTTGGGTACTTATAATCATGGGATTCCCACCTAAATTAAGCTCAGCTAATTTATATAAATAACACAAAAAATGATAGATAATTTGTACAATAAACAATGAAAAAAATTATAAAATACAAAATTATAAAAAATACATTATTCGTACCTATAAAGTGTAGGTTTAAAAGTGAGTTACATATTCCGAAAATAAATAAGATAAGAATAATGATCGAGAAATGTCTCTAGGAAGAAGTAAGGGGACGTTCTTAGTCCGTATAAAATAAAGGGGCAAGGGCAACGACAGGACGGACATAGGTGTTACCAGAAGGTGTCATTACTGAAACAGTGCGCACAACACCGTCCTTGCCAGGGTGAACATTGCTGATTGCCAGGGTGAACATTGCTGATTGGGCCAATGTCCTACAACGTTGCGGTGCTTAGTCATTATGACGAGATCGCCAATTTTAAAGTTGGGGTTCTTCTTGTCCCACTTTGCCTTTTGCTGTAGTGTATGCAGATATTCTATGGACCACCTGTTCCAAATATGCCTGACATGAGCCTGAATCAACTCCCAGCGTTGCTTGGAAGATTTAAGCGAGGACTCGTCCCCAGGTTCAGGCTCGCTTCATCATCAGTTCAGAAGAACCGATGATGATGTGAGCCGGTGTCAGGAAGTCGCAATTCTCAGGGTCTTCGTTGATGGCACATACCGGGCGCGAATTGAGTATGCCTACAATCCGCGAAAATGTGGTTGTCAGTTCCTCAAACGTGCAAGGTTGCGTTCCAACTGATCCTGAGAGAAGAGTTTTTACAGACTTCACCCCTGCCTCCCATAAGCCACCGAAGTGTGGAGCGCGGGGTGGTATGAAATTCCGTTTGATACTTTTGGGAGCGGACCATCCTACAAATTCCTCTTCGTGCTCCGACATGAATTTATAAATGTCCTTCAGAAATCTCGAGGCATAATTATCAATTGCAAACCAATCCAAGCAAGGGGGAAGAGAGAGGGAAAGAGAGGCCAGCAAACAAATGAGGTGCCTAATATATAATGATGAGTCCAACAAACAAAGAAAAAGCCATGAAAACAAAGTGAAAATAAACACCGGCCCGGAGGACCAAAATGTACAGGCTAGGTAATTCAATCTATAAAATGGATTGAATATTACTCCAAACCTGAAAATTGATTAGGGTGGTTCTAAAAATAAATGATAGTGGACTGTATTTTCGTGAAATTAATTGAAATATATTAAATGAAAATTTACATGGATTGAGCTTAATGGTGGGGGTGGATATGATAGTTATTGGACTCACATCATCGGGTTTGGAAATTGTAGTTTGTTGCTGGCCGGCCCTCCCTCCCTCCTCCCTCAACAGGATAGTTTTCTTCCCCTACTCACTCATGATGGAACTGAAAGAGCGTAGGAAAAAATAAAATAGTCTTTTCTTAAAAGATTGTCTTGAATTTTGATGCACTGCACTTTCTTCTTTTCTTCTCACTCACTTGTTTTTTCTCTCACCATATGATCTATATAGTCATTTATTGTTAATAAATATATAATGTGTGTTAATAATAAAGCTGGATGTGTGATCCCTGAGTATCTTTATGTAAGTCATTTTTCGGCTCTTTCTTTTCGTGACGTGTTATTATGGCATACATAAAATGCCAAAGATAAATTTGTGATCTAAAATTTCTATTAACCTACCTGTATGTATATATATATATGTATAGGGCCAAGGACCAGAGAAAGGGAATTAGAAACACCAATGAAAACGTCTAATAAGTAAAACCAAACAGAGAAGGGAATGAGATGGACCAATAAAAACGGGAAATAAGTAGAACCAATCAGATTAGGGAATGAGTTCGCCCAATGAAAACGGGGAATAATGTGGACCAATTATGATGTGGACGGGATGATTTGGTCCAATCAGAGAAGGGAATGAGTTGGACCAATGAAAGCAAGGAATCAGATGTACCAATCAGAAAGGGGAATCAGATTGACCAATGAAAGCGTGGAATAAGTAGAACCAATTAGAGGAGGAAACGAGATGGACCAATGGCATCGGAAAATGAGTAGAACGAGTCAGATAAGGGAATGCGGTGGACCAATAAAAGAGAGGAATTAATTGGACCAATCAGAAAAGGGATGAGTTGAACCAATAAAAGCTAGATATGAGATGGACCAATCAGAGAAGGTAATTAAAAGCACGAATGAAAACGTGAAATGAGTAAAACAAATCAGCTAAGAGAATGAGTTGGACAAATCAGAGACGGGAATGATTTGGTCCAATCAGGGATGGGAATGAGTTAGACCAATAAAAGTAAGAAATGAGATAGACTAATCAGAGAAGGGAATTAGAAGCACCAATGAAAACGCGGAATAAGTAGAACCAATCAGAGGAGGGAATGACTTGGACCAAGAAAAGCAAGGTATGGGATGGACAAATCAAAGAAGGATATTATAAGCACCAATGAAAACGTGGAATAAGTAGAATCAATCAGAGCAGGGAATGAGATGGACCAATAAAAGTGGGAAATGAGTAGAACCAATCAGATAAGGGACTGAGTTGGACCAATGAAAATGGGAAATGAGTAGAACCAATCAGATAAGGGACTGAGTTGGACCAATCAAAATGGGAAATGAGTAGAACCAATCAGATGAGGGGATGAGTTGGACCTATGAAAACGGGAAATGAGTTAGACCGATTAAAGACGGGAATTAGAAGCACCAATGAACACATGGAATGAGTAATACCAATCAGATCATGGAGTGAGTTGGACCAATGAAAATGGGGAATGAATTAGGCCAATCAGAGAAGGGAATGAGAATGACCAATGAATACGGGGAATAAGTAGAACCAATCAGAGGAAGGAATGACTTGGGCCTATAAAAACAAGGAATGGCTTGGACCAAGAAAAGCCCTTCCAATGAGTTGGACATATAAAAGCGAGGTATGAGATGGACCAAGAAAAGCAAGGTATGAGATGGTCCAACAGAGAAGGGAATTAGAAGTACCAATGAAAACGTGGAATAAGTAGAACGGAGGTGGGAATGAGATGGACCAATAAAAGATGGGAAAGAATTGAACCAATCGGAGAACGGAATTAGAAGTACCATCGAAAACTTGGAATACGTAGAACCAATCAGAGGAGGGAATGACTTGGACCAATAAAAGCAGGTATGAGATGGACCGACAGAAAAGGGAATTAGAAGTACCATCGAAAACGTGGAATGAGTAGAACCAATCAGAGGAGGGAATGACGTGGACCAATAAAAGCAAGGAATGCCTTGGACCAAGAAAAGCAAGAAATGATATGTACCAATCAGAAAGGGGAATCAGATTGGCCTATGAAAACGTGGAATAAGTAGAACCAACCAGAGCAGGGAATGAGATGGACTAATGAAAGTGGGAAATGAGTAGAACCAAACAGATTACGGAATGAGTTTGACCAATGAATGAGGGAATGAGTTGGACCATTTAAAGACGGAATTAGAAGCCCCAATAAAAACGTCATTCCCAATCAGTGTAGGGAATGAGATGGACCAATGAGAACGAAAAATTAATAGAACCAATTAGATAAGGGAATGCGTTGGCCCAATGAAATGGGGAATGAATTGGTCCAATCAGAGAAGGGAAAAATTTACACCAATAAAAGCGACATATTTTATAGTCAATTTGTGTATATATATATATATATATATATATATATATATATATATATATATCCAGCAATGAATGTCTTTGGTGTTTGAGATTCATCCTGAAAGTAACGGAGGTAACATTTTTGTTGCACCTTCCAGTAGCGCTTCTGATAATGACGGAATGACCTACCGAAAGAGCATAGAAAATCTTTCATCTAAAAAGGAGGGAGTCTTTAGCATATTTTGAGTGCTAGTCCAACAGCAATGGGAACAAAGCTCAAAGGTACATTGGAATACCTGAAAGAGAAGGTTTTAAATTAACTTTGTGTCGGTGTGGTAATATCGGAAACATGTTTCCCATCCACAACACAATGCAATCGCCATAATCCTCTATCGCTGCGGTTTCCGCTCCAACCAAACCACTGTCACGTCGAAGCACATCAATCTAACATTTAGAGAAGCCGTTCCATCTGCGGCTGAACCACCGCATCTCATTATCACCACCGCAGTGGCAAAAGCGTAACACGTTTGTACTCGGTTGGCTTGTCACATGGGTTCTTTGTAGGGATCCCATGAACCTCATCAGTAGCAATCTAGTAATTTAACCCTATATGTCTATACAAATAGACCCATACTTCAGTATAGTGATTTTTAATTGATAACTAGCGTGTGGTCTCATTGACTACATTAAATCGGTGCCCATGTAATGAAGTCCATGGCTTAGAACAACTTAGATATTACGCACATTGAAATTTTAGTAATATTAATAAGGATGATCTCTCCCTCTCTTCCATTCACCATTAAGTTAGTCTCCAAGTACCGCAATATCATATTTGTTATTTTGTGTTGAGAAGTATATGTTATGATATGAAATGATTGATTACTTGTGTATATATATATATATATATATATATATATATATATATATATATATATATATATATATATAAATCTAAGAATTCCAGAATGGTATAACAAAATAACAAAAACACATTTAAAAAGACAGTTACTGACAGACACAATAAGAAAATGGCAAGAAGACTGGACATTAACTACAAAAGGAGAAAACTTAAAGATATTTATACCAGACATTAAAGAATATTTTGACAAAACTTATGCTAAAACAAATTAATTACACGACACAACTATTAACAGGACATGGGAAAGTTAATTCATATTTTTATAGATTTGGACTAAGCCAACATGAAAGCTTTTACTGTGACTTCAATACAACAAAGACATATCACCATTAACTGTACGACTGGACACTTCTAACTGAAGAAAGAAAAACATTACAGACACACGTGACCAAACACATAGGACATTGGCCCGTTGCTGGAAAAATATTATTTCATACGTGTGAAAGGGCTTTACACAAATATGCTGAACATATTTATATAAAAATGGGATACTGGAAAAATCATTACAGTTGAAAAAAAAAAATCCTTTGACTTCTTTCATATAGGATATATAGTGTTTTTTTTTTGTATTCTAATTCCTTTTTTTTTATTTTGTTTTATTTTTTTCCTTTATGTTCTACATTTAGAATGTAATCATAAAGAATAGAAAAAAAAGTATTATGATATAATCAATTTCAAGCTATGTACATTTGTCCTGTACGGCACATGTAGAAAAGGAAATAAACTCCCTTTCTTAAGCGTTACTTAGGGAAGGAAATATATATATATATATATATATATATATATATATATATATATATATATATATATATATATATATAAAGGGTGACCCAAAGTATACTTTAAGCTTCAATATACTTATAGAAAATTCGATTCGGAGCAAAAAAGTGCCTATCAAAATGGGGCCAGAAATTGTTTCTGGAGGCATGCTAAACCACGTTTTTCGGACTCCAAATCACGGTAACTTCTCAACATGTGGTGTTGGAGGAATAACCTGTGAATAGATATAGTAGGCCACTAAAGTCTACAGTATCTAATTATTCATCACGGGATCTGGAGATTATTTTGGTCTATCTTTAATAACTAAAGTTTTTCCAGCGTTGATCGAGGCTCCCTTCGGTGATTCAGTTTTATTAATGATCTAATTTCAACACCGAAAAAACACTAATTATTTAAGATAGGTCCCAAAAATCTCCATATTCCTTACGTAAACGTGGATTCCTTGCTACTATAGTGCGCAGAATTTAGTGAACTATAACTTTTATTTATAGCTTGAAGCTTGAAAAAGGTGGGTTTAATACTCCAGTGCTTTGGAAGCATTTCCGGACTCATGTTGATAGGAACTTTTTTGCTCAAATGTCTTGAAGCTTGAACACTATTTTCGGGGCACCATATATATATGTATATATATATATATATATATATATATATATACATAGTAGAACTTGGATAATTCGAACCCCTAGAGACTGTTGAAAAAGTTCGAATTATTCGGAATTCGAATTGAAAAAGTTTTTAAAAATAAAGGGCTAAAAAATCTACTTTCATATTTTCACACAGTTTTATTAAAACATAAAAAAAATTACATACATTTTATTTTTTAAAAAATTTTACAAATTGATGATGAAGTACATAAGTAATATATAACTTTCCAAAAAAGTAAAAATAAAAGCCTATTGTATTTGAAAAAAAAACTGAAATTTCTCCTTGCTTCTTTGATTGAAGCCTCTCGGAGATCACGAAAGATTCTAAAACATGTAATGATTTAAAAAAATTCTCATTGACATCATTTTTACGTTCTATAAATTGTCTTAATTCTTTTATATACAATAAAACAGGCGGTGGTCTCCCGTGGTCTAGTGGCTAGCGTGCTAGATTCGTACGCGGGAGATGGTGGGTTCGATCCCCACCAGCGGCAGGAATTTTCTCATCTCAGGGCTCGCTGAGAAAATTCCTGGCTGCACCCTGGATGGTTAATTCTCGGCGCTAATGGCCAAGAATTATGTCGATGCGCCGTAAAAAAAAAAATAAAAAAATAAAAGAAATAAAAATAAGGGCGTTTTCTGGGTTACTGTAGGGTCACCTGATTCATCGTCTTCATCATTATGCTTCTGAGAATCTGCGAATCTCTTTGAGTATATCGGCGATTATTTCGGCTCCAGTTAAGGCACAAATAGGTTATCCGACAGTCAGGAACGAGGCGACGCGACGTCCTCCCATTCGTCCACTTGTTGTAAACCGTCAACAGAATCGATGTGACTGATTCCACTTTCGTTTGATTTCCCAGTTACCCAAGGGGGAATATTTTGACAAGATTTAAGATCGGCTTCCCTGTTCACTTCCCATTGGAGATTCAGACTCGTAAAAAAATCGAATTATCCAACATTTTTTTCGAATTAACCACGATTTTTTTTTCCAATGCACTACATTCTAAAGATGGCGAGAAATGTTCGGATTAAAGATGATTTCGAATTATGGAAGTTCGAATTATCCATAAACATTATCCAACGTTTTCAATCCAAAGTCCTCCGTAAAATCCTTAACGCTCCTTTCTACGTTTCAAACCTAACCATCCTTTGAGACACTGATATACCCTTTGTCCATGATTTAGCCAAATCCCGTTTCCTGAACTTTTTCTCTAAACTCCCAGCCCACCCCAATCCTCTTGGCAGATCCCTCTGTTCCAATGTTATTCCTGATAATCCTCCTCGCCGCCTCCACCGCCGTTGGCCACGAGACAACTTATTGCAAGAAATTGTGTAAATATTGTAAATAGTGTACATAGTTCAACCAATTTTAATGTCTGCCTTCTCCCCTCATCTTATCCAGTGTGTTGCCATTGTTAGTTCAAATTTACTTATTGTACATATTTGTACAGATTGTAAATATCAATAAAGGAGATATTGGATTATAAAAAAAAAAACAAAAAAACAAAAAAAAACGAATTTTCCATGTTCTACTGAATATATATTAATTAATTTTAATTTTAACCCACTTATTATTAACTACGAATTTTAGGACGGGTTATCTATAGGTTACCCCGCCACGATAGGGGTGATGCCGTTTCTTTTTCAAAAGAAAAGCCACCCTTTAGACCTTTAGCACGGATTGTTAAGTGCTCACGACTTAACCCTCAGGGCCATCGGGTCTCCGTTTATATATAATAAAGGAATAAAATGTCTACAAACTTTTATTTTAATTATAAGAATAAATGGAATTGAATTTTGCTGAATGAAAGCCTTTGAAGAATTCTTTTGTGAGATAGACAATCAATGTTAGGGTGTTGGAATTGTGGAGAGGGGGGGGGGTCTTTCTTATTTCCTATTCAAGTTAAAGTATTTTCATGTTGGTCAGTCCCCTTTATTAAACTTTTGTTTTACGACTTCACAAATTTAATATGTTTGCTTGTAATAATTGAAAACGAATATATGTATAAATATATATATATATATATATATATATATATATATATATATATATATATATATATATATATATATATACATATATATATATATATATATTTTCACTTTTTCTTGTTTCTTTTTCTGGCAGGGGGTCAATAAAGTAGTACACACTTTTTTCACTTTAACTACTTTATTTTGTATGTTTCGCCCGACATGTTTCGTGCCTTTTCGCACCTCTTCAGGGGCTTTCCTATTCAACAATAATTTTTGTAAATCTCACACTTATAATTTTTGTATACCAATAGTATATCTATCCTTTCCTTAAATAAATTTACATATGAACGTATAATATTTTATCTTAATCTTAATCCTACCTTATCAGGAAGTCCTCTCGTCGTGTTGTCTAGCTTGAGTCAGGCGTAATACTGAAAAATCATCTGTGGTAATGTATATGGCTGGTTTGTATCGATTTTTTAGCTATTTCAAAGGTATCGATTATTGGTAAAAAGGTTTTCGTGAGATTTAATTTATAATGCTATGAAAAATTTGGTGCACATTCTTTAAATCTGTTTTTTTATTTATGGCGGTGTTTGAATTTTTAATTATATAGATGTTTTCTTTGATTTTTCTTTTTAGTGTGTTCCTTTCTTTATTTAAAATGTGAACGTCCCTAAAATTAAAGTTATGTTTTAAAGTCAGTGCGTGTTCTGTCAATGTTGTCCTGTTTTCGTTTGTGTCTATGCTTTTTGCGTGTTGCACAATTCTCTTTTGCAAAAGCTGTGCCGATTCCCCAATGTAGCATGCGTTGCAATCGTTACATCGAATTTTGTATATATTGTTCTTTGTACTAGTTGGTTTAATTTTGTCCTTAATATTGCTAAAACTGTTTTCAATTTTGTTACCATATTTCCAACTTATTTTACCTACGTCTTTACATATTTGTTTAAGTCTATTGGCTATTGAAGGATGGTAATGAAAAGTAAAATATCGATTTATTTCATTCAAATCTTTGTCATTTGCTTTTATTATAACCTGTTTTCTCTTTTGTAGAAATAAATGCTCATTCAAAGCTATTTGCTTATTTAAATTCGTATTTTTCATAAAGAATTTTTGAATACTTGTCTGTAATAACTTTTGCTTTTTCTGTGATTCAGGAGGATTATCGTTTTGATCTCGTTTGCGCTTGTTTTTATTTTCAGTATCTTTATTAAGCAAATCTGAAACTCATTTAATTTTTTTAGGTGGCTTTGATGCTATGATAGTATCAGAATTTTTTCTTTTCCTTCTGCATTCTATGTCATTAAAAAAGTCGTCAGATATGCTAAAAATTTCAGGTTTAAATTCATATTTGTCTTCCTTATTCGGAAGTTCAGTTGGTCTTATTGTGTACAATATACGTTTCTCTGCCCTTTTTATTTGCTGCTCTATTAATGCTCTAGGATAGTTGTTTTCTTTAAACATTTTTCGCAATTTATTTTTTATTTCGCAAAAATACTTAGAGGAAGTTCTATGCAGAGCTGATAATGTCCGATTGTATAAAATATTCTTTTTAAAATTAAGCGGGTGATTGGAATAAAAATTAATCATTCTTGTTGAATGATACGTCTTTGGTTTCCATTTGTATTCAATAAAATTATCCTCATTTCTGATTAGTTCCATGTCTAAAAAGTTTAATCTTTTATCAGCTTCCAACTCTTTGGTAAATTGTATATTATTATATTTGTTGTTAAAAGTTTCTAAAAGTTTATCCACTTCCTCTTCCTTTACACATAAAATAAGATCGTCTACGTATCTGTACAAAAATTGAATCTTAATTGGAACCTCTGAAATGATTTCATTAAGAATCCAATTCATCACTATTCCACTAACAGCAATTGAGAGCGGGTTTCCCATCTGAATTCCGTACAGTTGCTTATATATCTTTTTATTGAATTGAAAGTACCCGAATTTACAACATAAACTGATTCCTTCAATAAATAACTCTTTATTTTTGATCTTAGAATGTTTTTCAATCTGCGTCCAATTATTACTAATGATTTTTATTGCCAAATCTACCGGAATGTTTGGAAACATGTTAACAACGTCAAATGAGAGTAATTTAAAACCTGGTAAAATCTTTATGTTCTTTAAATTGTCAATAAGATGCGTCGCATTGATAATATCGAAAGGGTTATCTTCACTAAATGGTTTTAAATCGTTTGCTAACATTTTTGCTAATTTTTGTATTGGGGATTCGCAGCCACTGATAATCGGTCGTAAAGGCATATCTGTTTTGTGCAATTTAATAAGTCCATATATTAAGGGGGTCAAACAATTATGATTAACTAATTTGGTTTTGTCAAATTTATTTAAATAGTGTTTGTGTACCAACTTGTCCAAATATTTAATAACCTTATTTTTTATACTAGTAGTTGGATTGTAATCAATTTGCTTATACACGTTTTTGTCATTCAGTATGTTTTCCATTTTAAGATGTACTACTTTATTGAGCCCCTGCCAGAAAAAGAAACAAGAAAAAGTGAAAATATATATATCGGGTCATCATTCACCAGAATTAATATATATATATATATATATATATATATATATATATATATATATATATATATATATATATATATATAGTCATTTTTTTCCAATGGCTAAAACTTCAGAATCCTTTAAAATCCGAAGTAGATGTTTTTATTTTTCCAGAATTATTAAGTCTATTTATTCCAGGCTTTACAAATGACACTAGGGATAAGAACGTCATTGAAAAACGCGAAGATGACGCAGTTCTTGCGAATCGGACTCACATTAACTATCCCCGAAGTACCCTAAAATTCTCCATCTTGGCAATTTAAACGGTCAATGATCTGTTCTCGATATGAACCTATGCTTTGGTTTTTTTTTTTTTCTAAAATTTAAATACATGGACAACATGTATTATAATGTTTCCTAGTATTGAAATAGTCTCAGCAAATAAATCAATAAGAGCCTCTAGTGTAATAGAAATGGAGAAACAGGATTCAAGATGCCCAATGTTCGGAAGAAGGGGAGAGGGGACTGTTAATTTCCGTTGTTTGAATTATGAAGGGTTCCAGAGTGAGATTGTTCTCTGAATTATGTTTATGCACATGAAATTGTTGTAAGCAATTCTCTTGAAGTCTTTCTGATATGTATTCTTTTTTCATAGAGTAATTCTTTGTGAACGTTGGTGGACCAAATGTTTGAAGGAAATTCGTTAAGTAGAAAAGTGACCCTAGTTAAATGTAAATGTAAATAAAAATACACGTTTATTAACTAGTGTTTATTGAAACGCATCGTGCTCAAGTGGTGCAAATTTCCGCTTTGAGCCATGTTTATTAGTTCTTATGCTATACCTACTAAATATTTTAATTATGTACCTTATATCTAATAAAAATTTAAAAGTACAATTTATTCTTTGCGCCGGGATTTAAGTGCTGCTCTACACGAGTGGTACACAAGTCTCTTTCTGTACGCCAAGGCGGCCAGAGGAACCGCTCTTTATAATTTTATTTTAAATGGACGTAAATACATAAAAAAAAACTTAACTCGTGCATAAATGTTATGTTATTGTACATTAACAAATATTAGTCAGATAAAACAAAAGTCATGCATTTTTGTTGGTGCGCGTTGGCACGATACAGTCCAAAATGTTCTAGAAAACCGAATCTCAGTATACAACTTCCCCATATCAATAGATGTATAGAATCAGGGCCCCTTAGGGGAAAGCAACTCGACCTAAAAGATCTATTGAGCCCCTCGACTTTGAAAAATCATGTTTTTCCCAAAGGGGGCCGAACCTGGAATACCAAATTGTTAATAAGCCCTTAGTTGTGGTAATTTTTATTATCTTGCAACTATTTTTTTTATTTTTTTATTTTTATTTTTTTTTGGGTTTACAAGCATGTTTTGGAAGATTAGGTTGGAAGGCCGTGCAAAAGATGATTGGATGACCTCCAAGAACAACTCAATATGGCAGACGAAAGCACCAGATAGATTGAAATGGCGGTAGATTATGGCGGAGGCTTTGATTCTTAATAGACCGTAACCCCGCGACGTTTAGTATGTCATCAGCGTATACCATATTGTTTCTTGTACAGTGCTTTAACATTTTAAATCTGAGTACATCGTCGGAGCAATATATAACAATAATATTGTTTGGCATCAGATAAATATGGTGCTAAGCTCTTTCAGGCATAGATTCCACTAGATGCCATGTCATCCTGTAATATGGGGTTGGTAAACAATGGTTTCAAGAAAATAAAAATTTGAACTTTTTACCCCTGACTGGAACTATAATTACGACATGTATTTACAATCCTCTCCTTCTTCCTGAAGTTACTTGAGGAGATATACGTCATTACATAGAAGTCCTCGATATGGAGTCGAGAGGAGAACGCCATTAGAGTAACGAGGACAGAACCATTCCCACCTGAGATAGAAACTGATAACTCACCATCCTCAGCTTCGGTCTCCTTTCAATCCTCGAATCTCCACGTCAATATCTTCTTCTTCAAGTCTCTTCCTATCTTAATCACTTTCTCCTTTCTCAGCACTTGCTATATATCTAGTTCAAGACAGAAAATAACACCGACTCAGAAGAACAGCGCCATCTTCACTCATTTCCATATAATCCTTGAATCTGATGAGAATTGTATTCTTTTTAGCCTTCGAAGGACCGAAATAAAAATTAAATGTTTCCTAAAAATTACGACAAAAAAATTACGTCATAATTTATATTTTTAAAATTAATGAATAACTGTTATGAAATAATTTTTATTTTTAAGTTTTTAAAATAAAAATGATTAGAAAATTGTCTTAACAAAAATAATGAAATATATCAATTACGATGGAATTTTTATTTTTAATTCCCAATAATAAAAATTAAAGGTAAAGTGAAACTCATTTATTAAATATCTCTTATCCTCGGAATAAATAAATAAATACTTGATTTGGAACCTTTTGTTTATTAGAAGTCATTTGTTTATATCAGTGAATCAAAGTTCGTCTCAATCCAATTGACTTGTATGAGTATATATTGTAATTTCTACAATTTTTTTTTTTTGTGGGTTACTTTCTATGTATTATGGCACTAATATTGTTTTTTATTTAAGATAATGTTTAAAGTTAAAGTAATAAAAAATTGCTATTAAACATTTTTATAAAAATGTTTTTGAAATGTCATTGTTCAAATAATTTTTATTTTTAAGATTTTGAAATAAAAATTATTAGAAAATGTTTTTTAAAATATATCAATTACGATGAAATTTTTATTTTTATTTCCCAATAATAAAAAATAAAGGTTAAGTGAAACTCATTTGAAATAAAAATTAATAGTTATTTTCGGTCCCTGACCGAAACCAACACATCTAAATCTCAAAGCTCTTTTTTCTCCTAGTAAACGGCCCTATCAATTTAGTTTATGCCAAAACCTATATTATAAGAAATATTTTACCCACCTTCTGCAACAATATTTGAGAAATTTATGAATATAATAATTGAGTTCAATTGTTGGGCAATAATTGTTTCTTTTGAATGGCCTGAATGGACAACATTTGTTATGAATTTGCTCTATTGGGGCATGCATTTTATAGATTGGGCTAGAAGCTAAGCAAAACTAAGTCAGTTATCTCTGTTTTATTGTAAATGTGAACAATGGAGGAAAAAGCTACAAGTAAATAGGATTTTATTTAATTTTAAACAGTAACCTATAATTTTGCATCTGAGCCTGCGTCATCGAAACGACCGGGCCTAGTTCTAATTTATAAACAGTTCTATAAAAGTTAATTACAGTTTAGGCCCAGTGGCCATGAGTGTTAAGGCTTGAGCACTTAACACTCCGTGCCAAAGGTCGTTGTTTCGATTCCTACTATGGGTTGGTGGTTTTTCATCAGAGAAAAGAAAATGCATCAGTCCTATCCAGGCTAGAATTGTTGGTAACCTATAGATAACCCGTCCTAAAATTCTTAGTTAATAATAATTGACGTTAAAATTTAATTACATGTTAAAACCTTCATCCAGATTCTCTTTGAATGAAATCACATTATATTGAGCGAGTCGCTTTCGTAACGAGTGTTCATCAATAAAGAAATAGTCAAATATTCTTTGAATGAAAAGCTGTATTGGGTTCAGTTCTGTTTGAAAAAAACAAAACATCAATATTCATCATGCTCAAAATAAGGGACAGATTTGTTTTGGGATGATTTAACTTTTCATTAAGTCAGAATTAACAAACCCGACACAAATATATCAATAACTCATTTTTGGAACTTTCCAAAAACTTCGATATTTTTGGACAAAAGGATTTTTGTACGCCACCTCCTCACATATACGTATGAGCTATTGTTTCAGCTATTTAATTGTTTGCTGCTAAGTATTTGGCAAATATTGATACAAATTATTCTTTCATAACACTGCATAGAATGATCAACGATGTGCTCTAACTTAAGTTAATGTACTAAGAAATAAAATGAATTTCTAACTGGCTTTATGCCAGAATTCTTATCTTTATTTCACCACACGCCACGGTTTTTCTGTATAAATATGTATTATATCCACGTTACTGCAGTAATTCCGCAATATGAAATTATAGAAGCATTCTTTAATTAATGAGTTAAACTCGGATGGTCTAATTTTACATCTATGATTATACACTGAAAATATACTGCCATGGTTTTAATTAAACTATCGTCCTATTTTAATTATATTTTGACGAAAATATGAAAAGAAAGGAAAAAAAAAAATGAGGCTAAATTTTTCCCCTTGCATGACACTCCATTAATTATATAAGGAAGTATTAAAAAGTTTTAATAGCTTTACGAATGACCAATTTTAATTCTTGTGCCCTTATTCCCCTAAACTTAAGTGTAACGAAAGTTTTTGTTATTTAATGTTGGTCAAATCCTATAACTTCGTTACGGCAACTTTCAAAAGTTTTCTTTTTAATCTCATAGTTCCTTCACCAGAAGGACCATTAAGAACGTGTGTTGAAAGATACGCTTTAAAGTCATACCAAGGAAGTAGTTTTATATTATATCTTTATATGCAAACGTTTTTTAACCCTAGAACGACACACTGGGGTGTCACATACCCCAGGAATGTTTAAATATTGATTAATTCCTACGTGTGAAGCTCTATAGCCAAATCCCGCCATGTAAATGATCTTCATTCATAACATAATCTATTCTAATTATTATCTGCCATGTAAGTCTTTTTTTGCTACTTGTAGTAATCTGAACTAGTCTTGGGGTATCTCACACCCCAGTGTGTCGTTAGTGTAAGTGTTCAGGGTATCTCAAACCCCAGTGTGTCGTTAGTGTAACTGTTCGACAGCCTCCGAGAAGTGGCAGAAGAAAAGAAAATTATATAGCAAGGCATTTACTTCGGCTTAAGGGCCCTGCTAAGAATATTTCCAGCCCTTCGGAGAGAGGTGTCAAAAGTACTGTCATATAGTGACTTATTTGTAAGAAGTCACGTAAACTTCGTTAGTATGCGTTCAGCGGTACACTGTCTAAAAGTAGGATTTTCAGCTCTGTTTATTAAGGGGCAATGCTATCTTGTGTGATAAAAATCAAAATCATTTGTATCAATTTATGAATAACAAATAAATCAATATTTTTCAATTTTTTATGTCATAAATTTTATATGGGATGTTATAGTTACAAAAAAAAAATAATAATAAATAAAAAAAAAATCAGTCCCATAACAGGCCACGAGGGCCCTGAGGGGCAGATACTATAGAGGTATCTGATTCATGACCATACGGCACACTAGGGAGATAGTGTGGTCAGTACTATGCTCCGGCCGCCTGATTTTCCCCTTGGCCGCTTCGACTGCTAGAGTCATTAGCACCCAAGGTACCCATTATTAAATTAATTAAAGGCTGGGTCGGCCTAGGGACGGTCAGGGAGGCCGAATTAAACCCATGAACGAAGACACTAGAAGAAAATCTTTAGTGCTAGCTCGGGATTTGAACTCAGGCCTCCAGCCCTACCACTCCAGCTCTACCACTGAGCTAACCTCCCCCCAAAAATAAAGAAAAGAAACCTTAATTCTTTGAAAAAAAAATGGAGGTACTGACTAAAAATTTTGAATCTAGAGCAATATATATATATATATATATATATATATATATATATATATACATATATATACACACACAGTATAATCATTTTGAAAGGGGAAGGAAAGCGTATTGTTTAATCGTCCTTAATTTTATATTATGTTTATATACATTTTTAATTAAGGATATTTTACCGATTTATTAATCTCTTACTTATACATCTGATATTTTTGACATATATATATATATATATATATATATATATATATATATATATATATATATTTTACATTATCAAGTAAATGAAGAGCCTTGAGGACCTGAAGTATAGGAGTAATTAACGGTGGTATTATTATTTGCAGAGTTTATCAATAGATAGGACGAGGTAATTATAAGAGAAGTGTATTTTACCAGGTTGATGAGTATTGAGTGGGTCGGTTGAGTGGTTGAGCTCGGTCACAACTCGCCTAATGAGACCCACTCACTCTCCTCCGAGCAGTCAACCACTTCTCGCTTTTCACTTTAACATCTCCTCTCTACCTTCTCAAGTTATACTAATAATATACCTTCGAGTAATTAATGTGCCACGCTATAGGGTCGTGGTTACTTGCTTGTTGTTTTTAGCGCTGCTCCGTCCTATTTCCAGTCAAAGAAAAGCCCCTTATGAGGTTGACCTCATGATGCAATCCGTAAGTGCCTCTTAGAAAATTTACGTTTCAGAACACGTAGACGAAAATAACGTTGGTTCAAATTTTGTTATATACTATCAGTGTTGGGCATTGTTCGAATGATCGTTCAAATAAATTTTTAGTGAATGATGAATAATTCACTAAATTATCTTATTCACACGGTACATCATGAATTATTCATATCCATCATTCGTTATTCTTTATGTCCAGTTGGTTTACTGAATAAATCCACCTCAAACACACACACACACACACACACACACACACACACACACACACACACACACACACACATATATATATATATATATATATATATATATATATATATATATATACATATATATATATATATATACATATTTCTGGCTATTGACATCATAATAAATCTTGCATTATTCAATAAAATATTAATATTCTGATTGATTATTCGAATAATCTGTAAATAAAATATAAATTTCATTCACAGAATAATGAATAATGAATAAAAGTAATTATTCTTCATTCGTGAATAAAATAATACATTAATTCATTATTCTTTATTCATTATTCTGAATAATTTTTGCCCAACACTGTATACTATATAGTCAGATATTTCAAACTAATTTTTGGTACTTGAATCGTTGTATTCAATTGGAATATTCGCTAATAACCTATTCGTTGAGCGCCTTTATATATATATATATATATATATATGTTAAGGATATATTGGATTTAAAATTTTTATAAATAGACATGAAAAAGTTTTGGAATGGTCTTATATTTCCTTAAATGCCTCCAAATTCTTTAGATAATCGTAGTAAGTGAGCATTTTAATGCTTACTAAACTCTCTCTCAAAAAAAGTTTCTGACGAAAGTTTCGATGGGGCGATGCAATCGGACAAATAAGTGCTTAAAACATAACGAAAAGTTAGTTTTGTTCTTTTAAAAGAGGTTTTGTCTCTGTTTCAGTCATTGTTTATTTTTTTATTTATTTTATTAACTTAACAGTAAAATGAATATTTTTGTAAAACAAGGTAAGATAATAAGAAACATGTTGGTGATAGAGTTTTCCTAGAGGGAACGTTGAGAATGAGGGTGGAGCCATTTTAAGATTTTTTTTTTATAAAAGATCAAAACCTTCCAATACTGATTCCATTCCTTTACTACTGGCACTAGGGATATGAACAGAACCTCACTAAGATGATGCAATTCCTGCGAGTCGGGGGTTTTTTTCTCTTCAAAATGAATGTGGTTGATTCGCTACCCGTTAATCTGCGTACAGGATAGCGGCCATATTTTTTAATCTTTGCTACAAAACGTGGTAGAGAGCATTTCCATAAGAACCGATAGGGCGAATTGGTTTAACAGATATCCAATCGGTCCGTCTAGGGACGGAGGTAATTAATATGCTCCTAACGGCCGAAATTATTTTAGTGCGTTTCTCCCCTCTCTATAGGGAGGATCCTCACGCTCCTCTCTTCTCACGCTTATGAGGTTGAGATAAGAATATAAAATAACCCACAGAGAATTTGTTATACACACCATTACTGACTAAAAAAAAAATATTAATACTACACTTTCATACTGCCATCACAATGCCAAGCAAACATAAAACTATATCTTATCTCAAAATTTCACAATACAAAACTAACAATTTAAAATCTGTTATTTTGTTACATTATATAATTTGTTAGCATATTTGACTATTTTTATGATGAAATAAATACGTAGAATTGTACTATTTGTATGATTAAAAAAATAAATAGAATTACATCCTCGTATATATGGATGTAAATACTGTGTACATGAATATTTATATTTATATGTAATAATTTATTTGGATGTACGTATTTAATAGTAACGGATGCTCATAAATAAATTTAATATTATGAAGTTGACCTTGAGACGCAACCCGGAAGTGTCGACTAAAAAAATTTAACGTTTTAGAACCAACGGAAATGTTTTGTCTAATGTAAAAGTTTGTTAAGCAGTATTTTTATTTTATCCAATTAATTCTGAAAATTTGATCATAACAAAAAGAAAAATGATATTAAATAAGAATATCCCCATACCAGGAAAATTATATACTGAGGGGCATAAATTCCGAACAACATTGAGTCTGAGTAATATTCACCCGCAAGAAATGACAACAATTGATCGATATAGAATTATGGAGGACCTAGGACGATATACACGAGAAAGATAGTTATTTCTTGAAAAAAGCTATCTAAAAACAAATCTGATAGCTAATCCATACGAGGACTATTGTAACAAATATGGTTGCTTGGAAAGAGCTGAGAGAAGCCATCCAGAACACATTGCTTACAAGGACCCACGGATTGACTCTATCGTTATTACACGACCCTTTATAGCCTGTCCTGCCTTCCTTTATTATCGGGCTTCGGTTCTCATATTGGCAGGCCACTTTAGCAACGGGTCCAAGTGGGTAAGGAGATACACCAAGTCTATCAGAACACTAGAATTGCCCTTCTAATGTTCATGATTTTCTCAAAAATAATCACGATGGAGTCCTGATTCTCATGGCTACAATGTTGAACAAAAGATTGAAAAAACGTCCGTCACGCAGGAGCTGCATAACTAAGCACTTTTCTCAGAATTTTGGTAGTCTAGTGCATTCCTGTATAATTTTCATATCTAAATGCCCTTTAATCAATATTTACCAGACGTTTTAGACTACTAAACAGACTACTAGATTCTCGCTCCAAATTATCTTTACACAAGAAGAAACGGATATACACTACAATACTTCAGCCCACCTGGACGTATGGCTTGGAAGTTTGGGAGTGTGCCAAGCGAACCAATATTCTCAGATTCCAATCTCTCCAATCCAAAATACTCCGCAAAATAGTCAATGCTCCGTTCTATGTTTCAAACCTCACTATCCATAACGACCTATAAATCCCCTTTGTCAAAACCCTGCAAAAATCCGATACCATAACTCCCGTTCACGACAATCCCCTAATCAATAAGTTATCCTCATCCTCCATTCCCGGTAACCCTGACCGTCGTCTAAAGCGCAAATGGCCTAGAGACCTACTGTGATCAAACTATGTAGAATAATCTACTATAAATATTGTAAATAGCTACCCTAAGAGAAAATGTAAACCTGTGCTAAGGTTCAAGACAATAGGTTTTGGCCAATGGGCCTTTTTTCCTATCGGTCTTTCATGACATGTATTCAAGAACAAAAAAAATACTTGATGTATTGTATAATAATCAAATAAAGATGTATAGTAAACTAAAAATAAACAGTAAAATTAAAAAAAAAAGAGAAGAAAAGGTATTCCTTGGAATGATAAGAAAGCTGTCGCCGATTATGGTCAGCCATCAGTTTACATGACTGTTTTTCTTCTTATATTTATCAAGAAACAACCTAATTGACTGTTAATGGCTAATAAATATGTTTTAACTTATACTTCCCCAAAGTTATCCATATCCCTACTAAAAGAGACGTCGGATGAATGAGATGGTTGTACTGTGGGACACCAATTGTTTGCTTCTCTGGGCCTGTATGCGTAAAGTGAGGCGAGTCTTATCTGACACTATTGGCATACATCTCAAACTTCTTCACCCTTTCAGGTAGGCCGATCCGTTGGGCTTTCCAAATAGTCTTTTTGTCTTGCCTAATATTCTTTATTTCTTGGGTTCTTTTTAAAACCTGGAAATAGAATGCCAATCACTACGAAAAGCCCCTCCTTAGCCTCTTCCATATACCCTTGTATTTTATTACATTCTTTATTTAAAATGTTCCAGTTCAATAGCACATTAATAATGCAAATGGAAATCTGTTTTTTTTTACAATACCTCATGCAATAGATAATGAGGTAGTGAAAGTTTTGATAAGTGGAAATTGACATATTCAAACATGTTGAATCTACAACACTTTTACAATTTTAAGTTCAAAATCAAATGCTCGTATAGTCATTTAGGTAGGATAAGGTGAAGAGTAAATAAAGCAGAATGAGGTTCATAGTCATTAGTAATCTGGTATGATCTGTATTTAGGTAGAATAATCTGCTTAGAGTTTTTGGTAGAATGACATATGTAGACATTTAGATAGAATGCCATATATAATCATTTAGATAGAATGACATGTATAGCCATTTAGATAGAATGGCATGTATAGCCATTTAGATAGAATGGCATGTATAGTTATTTAGATAGAATGACATGTATAGTCATTTAGATAGAATGACATATAGTCATTTAGATAGAATGATAAGTATAGTCATTTTAATAGAATGGCACCTATAAGTATTTAGATAGAATGACATAACAAGTCAATTAGATAAAATGAAATTTATAGTCATTTAGATAGAATGGCACGTATAGTCATTTAGATAGAATGGCATAAATAGTCAATTAGATAGAATGACATATGTAGACATTTAGATAGAATGGCATGTATAGTTATTTAGATAGAATGACATGTATAGTCATTTAGATAGAATGACATATAGTCATTTAGATAGAATGATAAGTATAGTCATTTTAATAGAATGGCACCTATAAGTATTTAGATAGAATGACATAACAAGTCAATTAGATAAAATGAAATTTATAGTCATTTAGATAGAATGGCACGTATAGTCATTTAGATAGAATGGCATAAATAGTCAATTAGATAGAATGACATATGTAGACATTTAGATAGAATGACATGTATAGTTATTTAGATAGAATGACATGTATAGTCATTTAGATAGAATGACATATAGTCATTTAGATAGAATGATAAGTATAGTCATTTTAATAGAATGGCACCTATAAGTATTTAGATAGAATGACATAACAAGTCAATTAGATAAAATGAAATTTATAGTCATTTAGATAGAATGGCACGTATAGTCATTTAGATAGAATGGCATAAATAGTCAATTAGATAGAATGACATATGTAGACATTTAGATAGAATGGCATGTATAGTTATTTAGATAGAATGACATGTATAGTCATTTAGATAGAATGACATATAGTCATTTAGATAGAATGATAAGTATAGTCATTTTAATAGAATGGCACCTATAAGTATTTAGATAGAATGACATAACAAGTCAATTAGATAAAATGAAATTTATAGTCATTTAGATAGAATGGCACGTATAGTCATTTAGATAGAATGGCATAAATAGTCAATTAGATAGAATGACATATGTAGACATTTAGATAGAATGGCATGTATAGTTATTTAGATAGAATGACATGTATAGTCATTTAGATAGAATGACATATAGTCATTTAGATAGAATGATAAGTATAGTCATTTTAATAGAATGGCACCTATAAGTATTTAGATAGAATGACATAACAAGTCAATTAGATAAAATGAAATTTATAGTCATTTAGATAGAATGGCATGTATAGTCATTTAGATAGAATGACATATATAGTCATTTAGATAGAATGACATATATAGTCATTTAGATAAAATGATAAGTATAGTAATTTTGGTAGAATGGCACCTAGAGTCATTTAGGTAGAATGACATAACAAATCAATTAAATAAAATGAAATTTATAGTCATTTAGATAGAATGGCACGTATAGTCATTTAGATGCGGTTTCTTTAGGATTCTCTACTACGGCAAATGTCACAAGAAGAAGCAGCAGGAACTATGACTAAGAAGAAATGACATAAGTAGGATATAATATTACATTCATTCAATGCAGCTGAAAAACGTAACGGGCCCCCATTAAGAAAAAATAAACAAAGAAAGAAAAAAGGCCATTGAAAACCAAAAGTTAATCTGTTGTTTTCTGAGTGTTCATGGTATGTACTTTTTCTTGTTTGTTTAATGTCTTTCGGCATCTTAAGAGTTTTCTTTTCGCCAGGGGAATTTCAGGAGTAGTAAATATTAGGCGTAGAATATTTCATTCAGTTGCACTGTTTGTCGCAAAGAGTACCAACCCTAGCAGTTTCCAAGATAATGGAAATATAGTTTCCTGTTTTCTTATTGCTTAAAGGACAAAACATCTTCATACAATAATCGAGGTTGATAAGTGCTGAATAACAAAAGTTTAGGCATGAAAATGAATAAATATATCTATTTGCTTAGTTAAAGAACTATCTGGTAGATAAATAGTGACGTATAATTTTCTCGTGATTCCAGTAGTGGAAGGCTTTCCTACTCATCTTTAAGGCTTATAAATAATAAATTTAACCTTATATTATCGCTATTTCGCGGTTGTCCAATGTTTGACTTTTGTAGACGGCAACTGCGGAACCAAGAGTGGATGATTGAATCCGTCCTGGTGTTGATTGACTTCATTCTGTAGTGGGCTTAACAAATAATGTATTTATTTTACCTTGAATGATTCTGTACGATTGGTTTCAACTACGCAATTGCTCATAACATTGGTGGCTAAAATACTTAGCGGTCTTCTTCTTCTTTTTTTTTTGATTATGCCTAAACGTTGATTTAGTCCCCAACAAATAATAAAACCGCAAAAATGCCAGATATTATGCAAATTGACATATCACCTCTAAAGGCAACAAAAACACTAGGAATTCAGTATAAAAATTAATAAATTATTAAATATTGGTCTACATTCGACTTGCAACAAGAACTCCTAGATGTATAGAAAGATGCCTCGAGTGGCTCGTAGGTGGGAAGAGCCCGTGGAATAAGTGAGTTTGCCCAGGGATTTGGAGGGTAAGCTCCGGGTCGATAGCAGGCTTCCAGCACCATCCTCATCAGGGATTTTCAGCCTTCTGTAGGAGTTACACTCTTAGGGGTGCATTCACTATTGAAGAAGTTACACTGTTAGGGGTGTATACACTATTCTAGAAGTTACACTGTCAGGGGTGCATTCACTATTGTAGAATTTACACTGTCAGGAGTGCATTCACTATTCTATAAGTTACACTGTCAGGGGTGCATTCACTATGTAGAAGTCACACATTTAGGGGTGCATACACTATTCTAGAAGTTACACTGTCAGGGGTGCATACACTATTCTAGAAGTTACACTGTCAGGGGTGCATTCACTATTGTAGAAGTTACACTGTTAGGGGTGCATTTACTATTGATGAAGTTACACTGTCAGGGGTGCATTTACTATTGAAGAAGTTACACTGTTAGGGGTGCATACACTATTCTAGAAGTTACACTGTCAGGGGTGCAGTCACTATTGTAGAAGTAGATGTGTCTTACGAGTGGATTACCTGTTCTAGGAGTTACTAGCTTAGTAGTGGGACCGCTAATCTAGGAGTTACACACTTTGGGATCTATTCACTATTAAAGAGGTTTATTCACTCTCTTAAGGGTTCATTCACAAAACTTAGCTGTACTATCTCAGAGGTGCATTTACTATCCTAGGAGTTACTCTCCCAGTGCTGCAATTGCTATTCTAGAAGTTCTTGTCTTAGGGGTCTTGTTGTCCCAAATTAATATTGTTTTCATTCATAAAAAAAATCTGACTTTCAGGAAATGCGACTTAATTTACTGTTATAGGAGGGGAATTATTCACAACAAGGGATTCATTCCCTATAAAAGAGGTCTATTCACTCTCTTAGGGGTTCATTCGCTACTCTAGCATGCACTTTCTGAGAGTTGCATTCATTCTTTCAGGGATTAATTTACTAATATTGAATGTTATAATTCTGAGGTGCATTCACTATCTTAGGGATTCATTGAAAACTCTAGAAAGTACTCTCCCAGAGGTGAATTCACATTCTTAGGGGTTCATTCACTAATTTAGGGTGTACTAATTTAGAGTTGCGTTTACTATCTCAGGGGTTCATTCATAAAATCTAGAAAGTACTCTCTCAGAGGTGCATTCACTTTCTTAGGGGTTCATTCACTAATCTAGGGTGTACTATTTTAGAGTTGCGTTTACTATCTCAGGGGTACATTCATAAAGTCTAGAAAGTACTCTCTCAGAGGTGCATTCACTTTTTAGAGCTTCAGTCACTAATCAAGGAGTTCATAGGGGCGCATTCTCTAATATAGAAGCTGCTCTCTTAGAACAGTTGTTGTCCCAGAAGAATATTGTTGTGATTCATAGAAAAAAATCCGAATCACAGATAATGCTACTTGCTAATATTGTTTCCATGTTATATTTGTCCCTAGTGTTAAAAAGTTTTAATATTTTATGTTTTAGCGTGTCTGTTCTCACATCCATAAACTCTTTTAATTGTTAAGCGGCAGTTAAATGCCTCATATAAATTAAATTCTTTAAGGTTAGTGGGCTTTTGGCGCTAAAATTGATATACATACAATACATTGAAAGAAGTAATAAGCCACTCCCTCTTTCTCTCTTTGTTGGTAGTGCTGTCGAAAGTTTGTTCCCAATACAAAATATATTCACAAAAGGTCCATTCCGTTGTCCACTTCATTGTCGAGGAAATTTAGGGGAATAATGTTTATTATACCTACGATACCTATCAAATAACTTTATCAGTATCATAACGACCAGTTGAAATCATTAGAGAATGAAGAGATAGTAAGCGGACGACGGACTTTAAACAATGTATTTGTTGGCGAAAGGCCGGAACATTGCAAAACAGTGATAATCCATTGGTTTCGCAGTGGGCCTATAGAAATGAGACGAAGCCATTGGCTGTTTGTTGGCTAGTGTTGTTATTCGGGCTGAAGAGATAACGGAATGTAGCTGTGCCTACACCGATCAAACGGCCGTTGTCGGACGGACCACCAACTCTTCATTACAGAAAGTTGGACTGACCTACTGTTGTTGCTATCTCCCCGCGGTTTAATCTGATTCGCCGAGAGTACTCTTATGTTAGTCACTGTTGTTTAATCTGATTCACCAAAAGTACTCTTATAGTTAGCCACTAGCAGAGCACCACTAGCAGAGCACCTCGGTCCCACTCTCTCTCTCTCCCTCCCTCTATCGTTTCCTGCCATACTCTATCCTTTTCCTAATCCTCTATCTGTAGTTTCTAATTACTTCCTTTGGTTTACTCAATTTACTTCGTACCTCCGTCACTTCTCACTTGCAAACATTCTCTCCATCTCCCTCCCCTAATATTAAACTATAGAGCAGTAGCCATCAAATATTAGGTAGCCGTAGATTCTACTTCTTGTTTCAGTAATTTTTTTCAGCTTTGCTACAAGTTCAATTTTGCTGTATTAACCTCATATATATATATATATATATATATATATATATATATATATATATATATGTGTGTGTGTGTGTGTGTGTTGTGTGTGTGTGTGTGTGTGTGTGTGTGTGTGTGTGTGTGTGTGTGTGTGTGTGTGTGTGTGTGTGTGTGTGTGTGTATGTATTATCGTACATTGACCGCTTCTATAACACATTCCTTTTTGTAAAGGCCTTATAGGTCAAAACATTTTAAATTTATTTTAGTAACAGTCTTTATATTTTTATGCTTTTCTACCAGTTTAACAAATCATGTCTATATCTTAAATAAAACGACTACGAACTAACAAAAAATAAAGAAAAACACGTTATACGTTTAAATAAATCATACCAGCCGTGGCTGGTCTCTTAATTTTTTTATTTCCTTTTTCAGACTAAAAAACTCCTTTTGAGGCCTTAATGTCCACATTGTTTGTTAGAATTTCCCGGTAGCTGAGTTTTGCCCATTTTTTCCTCCTGTAAGGATAATTTTATAATTAGTTTTATAATATTCCTTGTATTACACAACAGAAAAGCTGTGGATTGTAGGCAGGTTTGAGGAAAGTTATGGAGATTATGTTTCACAACCCTTAGACAATATTAAAATTATGTTCAACAATATGAAAGAGATGTGATATCATCAGTCCCGTAACAGGCCACTAAGGTCCCAGAGGGGCAGATACTTTAGAGGTATCTGATTCTTGACCATACTAGGCATACTAGGGACTTAGTGTGGTCAGTACTATGCTCCAGCCGCCTGATTTTTCCCTTTGCAGGTACCCATTAATTAATTAACTAATTAATTAAAGTCTGGGTGAGCCTAGAGACGATCTGGGACCCCAAATCCATCCCTCGAACGATGACACTAGAAGAAAAAATCTTTAGTGCACGCTCGGGTTTTGAACCTGGGTCCTCTAGTTCAATAGTGGATGGTATGTATAAATGCACTTGTAAACATTTATTAGGTGAACAATTTACTAGACATATAATGAACACTTTGTATTGTGAGTGTTTGTGTATATATATATATATATATATATATATATATATATATATATATACACACACACATATATATATGGGGAAGGTCAAAAAATATTACTATATTACTCATTTTTGTTATGTAATACTTTATTCTTGGCTTGCCCTACATGTTTCGCGGACTTCATGCCACCTCTTCAGAGGCCATTAAATCCTCATGTGTGGTCCGCTCGCCACTCATATTAAGCCCCACATGGGGACCACACATGGGGATTTCATGGCCCCTGAAGAGGTGGCATGAAGTCTGCGAAACATGTAGGGCAAGCCAAGAATAAAGTAGTACATAAGAAAAAGGACCTTCGCCTTATATGTATATCCAATTAAGTAAATATGCGTAATTAATTTGTCAGAAATACATGAAAACATATATATATATATATATACATGCAAGTCGACGGCATACGCAGGTTTCCCTCCACATAGAGCGGGAAGAACGAACAAAAAAAGCCAAAATTTATTTAAGAAATGAAACAACTGTTGATGCTAACCTCATCTGAGTGACGATGCAATATGATATTTTCTATTGAGTGAATATGGCTTAAATATCAGTAGGGAGAAAGGATGAAAAGAGCAATATCCATCCTGTGAATTCGGCTGCTGAAATCTTATTATAATGGCCTTTGTAGTTCCCCACGTCCTGGTCAGGCAATATATTGTAGGGGTTGGTTCTATCTCCTCGTCCTATTTTCTACCCCATACCATACTCCAAGGCACGTGCATTCAAAATATTCGATGAATTTATATCCCTTCGGAGATTTTAGAGGATTTTTTTAAGTATTTATTTTATCTCTGAAATCTTCGCGCGATGTGTGATTATTAAAAATTCTTTACGCCCCAAGACAAAGATTTTTTCTTTATTGATGAACATCCGCTAACAAGGCGATTTGCTCAATATAATTTTTACCTGCATCTTCTATCATAAACACAAATATGCCATTGAATTTATAATATACATTCAATATCACAAATATTCATACACCTATACAAACCTAGTTGTACACGTTTATACACAAATATTTGGGAAGAATGTAACGAAATACTAACAGTAAAGCATATACTGACAAATTGCAGAAGACGAGAAAATTTAGACATACCTGTGGACCTGATCGAACTTCTAACAGATTGCAGCCAACATATTGAAGCAATAATTAAACATCTTAAAAACACTAAAATATACACAAAAATGTATTTTTTATTATTTTTTCTTGCTTGACGTTGTTGAATGGGCTCTGCTTTCATTTTTTGTTGATTTAGCAGAAGCAGGCTATGGATTGTGCTTGTGAAATAATATATAATTTACAAAAAGGGTTTAAACTACTATTAAAATATTGGACATTAAGGTTTGGTATGAGATTCTGCTGATGATGACATTGGTGAAGGTGGTTTTGATGGAGAAAGAACTTGAAGATCCTGGGGTGATGTTTTAATTTACCTTAAGGTGATGTTGGCCAACATAGTCTTTCTCTCCCAACTCCTGTGGCCCAGCAGGCCGGTGGTGAACTTCTTTAGCCACTCATTTTAAATTGAAAAGTCACTGAATAAACTTAAAGAATGAGAGCCCACTTGCTCAGGGAGAAGAAGAAAAAACACTTTCTTTTCACTTGTTGTTTTGAATCTGGAGCCTCCAAAGAGGTAAGACATGAAGGTTATGAGAATGAAGGTTTCTGGGTAGTGACTTCGAGGGTTCTCTGAACAGTTTTTGTCCATCGATTCTGGTTTTAAGCATAATTGACATCCAGCTCGGGAAAATTAAGAATTTTGTTCCAATGTAAACCCTTTGCCCCCTCCTAATGGGCTGATTTAGTTTTTTTTTTTTTTTTTTTTTTTTTTGGAAGACGTCTTTTTCATTGGAGTCTAACAAACATTACAGCCAGTAGACAAAATTAAAGCCAAACAATGTAGTAATTTTGGACCCGAAGTAAACCCGTCCATGTAATGTACCTATTTTGTTTATTTGAAAATATTGAAGTTAAATTATAATAACGACTATAGAAGAATATGTAATCTGTGTTTGGTTAAAAAGTTCACGAACCAAGGGGTCGATTGACTAAGTAATTGGAATTTTTTAAAGGGTTCGGTCTGATCGAGGTCCCTTAAGAGGATTAAAATACTTCAAAACATTTTTAACGGATAACCGAACTGGAAATGGGCATGAGGGTTCGATCCTCCTCCAAAAAAAGTAGAATATTTTTTTTAACTATTCGAAAAATAAAATGAGTAATTTCACTATTTTTAGTTCACAAAAAAGTGTTTCTCTCTCTAGCAGATCATTTGGATAAATTTTAAGTTAGTTAGTATTTAAAAATCTCTTATAATGTAACTTGGAATTATGAAGATCTAATTATTTATTAATAAATTCTTAGATAAGGTTTCATTGGTTTCATGACATTTCATAACCAATAAAAAACTATGCAGGAGGCAAAATAATAATAAAAAACTGTACAAGTAACACATCTTTATTTTCTCTACTATCAGGCTGTACCGTATGAAATGTCAGTTTTGGACTTGCCGATTTCCTTCAAATGTCTTGAAACTGTCGTGGCTCCTACTCCGTGTTCTTTGGCATATTCCCTAGTGCTTTTTGAGGGACAAGCTTCATCCCTTTCTTTCAGGTGGTCATTGTCAAGCTGGGTTTCTGGCCTTCCTCGCTCCTCGTTGTCAAGGTTAAAATTTCCACTTCGAAACCTGGAAAACCACCGGTAAACAGTTCGTTCATTCACCGTTCCCTCCCCGAACGCCGAGTTAATGTTCACATACATTGTTTTAAAGTGGAAATGCCTATTGGCAGGGCAGAGACGGGCCAAAGTGACTACAAACAATTATTGAATTCCATGTAATAATCGTAAAATAAGGAAAATGGTTGGTCAAAACATGTGAAATATGTAGAATAGATTTTTTTATGAAGGGTATTGAAAGTAAGTTTATAGGTGGCCATTTATTTTCGACACCTTTCAGGATTAAACAAAATTTTTTGATAATTTGCTTTATGTTTTAAGTACCTTGAGTAATCCACGTAAAAATGTAATAATTAAAGCAGAAGAATGATTTTTTTTTTTTTTTTTTTAAATAAATGTTTATTTAAAACCTGTACAATTTAGATAATACCAACATTAATTGTTATATACAATTAATTATATACATCTCAGTGAATAGTATATGGAAGGCGCCAATCATTATTGGCACTTAATAATATATGCTAAAATTTATATTTTCTCGGTTTTTAATCGCTCTTAGGGTAGCTGTTCATGGGGCCAAACCCTCTTAAGCCTCCTGGGCAGGTCTTTAGGATGGGTCCGAGTGGAAAGGGATTGACCTCTAGCATTTGGATGGGATGACAATTTGGAATAAAACGTTAGGAAACGGGATTTTGCGAGGTCTTTTACGAAAGGGTAGCATTAATAGTAAAAACTTTTAGAGTAATAATCGAAAAGTGATTTTAAAAATTCGAAATACTAACAATTGTAAATTAATATTTCCCCTCAATTCAGAGGGCATAATAATTGTTATACTATATATCACAGAGGTCCTTTCTATATTCTATAATCGATCAAACATTACAGCTGCCATTTATTTCGTACCCGTTAAATGCGAAATATTGCAATAAGCGGGATCGTTATGTCCGGACTATTGAACACAGCGAATCATTAGAAACTGAACACTCCATAAAGTTTCTATAATTAAAACCTGCACATCGTTACACCCGGTGTCTTTATAAATGTAATAAATTAATGTACTTACTTCGTACGCACAAGCTCCCGTATGAATTACTTTAAGAACACCGCTAATGAAAAGCGTGGAAAATGAAGTGGGCTGGTCCATTCCATTAGGAAAGTGCTTTCCTGGTTGAAGAATTCCCTTTTCTTGCTGCAGGTGACCAGGGACAGCTTTAGAACTGATGGTGGTCTCTATGGGGAAATAATGCTTATCCATTAGAAATGAAATATTATTTTTCATTTTCATAGCAAAAAATGTATTTTCAGACATAAGCTATGACCACCAGTAGTGTCCTTTATCATATCAACCGTATCATAATAACATTATGACAACATAATGTTAACATACTTAAACGCCGATAAAATAACACAAAACTAATTAAAGTGAAAATAAAACTAGCCTGATACCAAATCTAATATCTTTCTCGCACTATTCTCAATTTCCATTAATACTCATACAAAAAACCATTTAAGGTACCTATATAGGAATAGTGAAAAAATCCTAGAACCTTATAAAACATTGACTGTAGACCTCTTAGATGCATAATAAATTACTCGCTGATATATTTTGAGGAGAATTTGAGAAGAATCGTTGTAGATGGAGTGTTTTTTGGAGCACGTTGATATTTTTAGTTATGGGAATCCTCTTTACCTAGTTTCACGAAAATAGAGCATTAATAAATGGTTAAGCCATTTGAGACTGATAGCTGCGGGCCACGTGACAACGGGCTTTCATGAGTCGTGGCCAGATAGCCACTTTCGTGACAAGGCCATTTCTTCGTTTCGGGACTGAGAGCCACCGCTGTGAGAGCTTTTTGCGATAAGTGGTAAGTTGTGTAAACTCAAGTCACTTTTGTATCCGCTTGAAGTCATTAAATGGGCAGAGGAGCTTTTTCAATGTCGTCCATGGAAACCAGGAGATTGAAAGGGGTTTCGCTCCACGAGCATGTATAAGGAGATGCGGGTTGCCGTCTCAAAAGTGTTAATGATGTTTATATTATTGTGCGTTGGTCATTAACTTGATGATATTTTTTTTTTTTTTTTTTTTTTTTTTTTTTTTTTTTTTTTTTACGGCGCATCAACAAATCGTGGCTATTAGTGCCGACATCCAGAGTGCAACCAGGAATTTTCTCAGCGAGCCCTGAGATGAGAAAATTTCTGGCGCCGGTGGGGATCGAACCCACCATCTCCGCTTATGAATCCAGCGCGCTAGTCACTAGACCACGGGAGACCCCAACTAGATGATATAACTTGAATACATTTCCAACATAATAATAGTCGATGCGATCTGAAAATGTTAAATCGTCATTCCATTTCTCGACAAACTGATAGATTATTTGAAGCATGTATGTAGTTACGTTCCATGACATTAATCCCCTAATGAAGTAATATGATGGATTGAAGTTGGATGGGAATCATGATTAAAAATTTCCAATATTTAATCTGAAACTAATATTCCATGCCTTCATTAAGCCGGGATTTCAGGAGCCAGAACTTGTGAGAACTTACGGACCGGTGAAGTTGGCTATATTACTATGATAAAGATCATGCAGGCTATTAGCATAAAGCTCGGAAACCCTCATCGTCTCTATTGTAATGAACTACAAACTTCCTGCGTTGTACGTTAGATCCCTTTCTTTCAAGCCGCAAACAATGCTCTTCGCTTGAAATGCCTTTCCCCTTAATGAAGGTAGATAATTACTCGTATGCTTTAGAGTAAAAACTAGCCCATTTTGCCTCTTTCATAGAAATATTTTGTTTAAAGATCCAAGAATTAGTTCTCAAAGCATCTTTTATTCATAACTAGCTGCTCATTTGACAGTACAATATCCTGGGTAACTCGAAATACTCCTATCCTTACATCATGCCACACATCAGGTCTTATGAACCTCCATTTTGATACACAAAAATGTCTAGTTATCTTGCACATTCTCATTTAAACAAATCTGTTTAAAGTTTTATTAAGGTATTAAGTAAGGTGTTTTAACATTCTTCAGGAGCTTATAAAACTAATATATCTTGTCAAATCAGTGGAAAAATTATAGACAGCCCTTGGAGAGAAACCTACCCCGGCTGAGTCAATTCTAAAAGCGTATGGTAAAATAAAATAAAACTGACACAGTGAAGTCCAAATTTTTTTGCCAGTAGGCGTTGACATTTTCTTATATTCAGTTAAACATCTCGAATTGATTTAATTTAAAATATCATTGAATTATACGAAATCACTCGGAAGCTCTTTAAATTTCACACAAAAATGATTTTCGGGCATCTCTCTATAGAAAGAGCTGAGTTGGAGAAATTTAATTTAGTTGGAAGGCACCTACTTTATTCGAATAGGTATGTTTGTCTCGTTATTTTAATTGCGATTATCTCCCTTTCTTTTTCTGCGATTTATTAAAATTATTTAACGGTGAAATGAATGTCTATATAACTCGACATTGAAAATCTGTGTTTTCGATGGCCTATTCCTTGGGATATGTTTGTCACCAATTTGCTGCAGTTGCATCTGCATTAATAAGGAAACATTTTTTTTTTTTTTTTTAATTATTTTAACAGAAAATTAAGCGTTAAAATTTACTTTAAAAACAATAGTTTGAATATATATTTTAAACAGAAGAATATGTAGAAACATTTATAGCCACTCATGATTAACATGTTATGGAAACGCACTAACAACCAGATGGCACACAAACTGCGTGTCTGGCTGTTATTTGTTATTTTACCGATAGATTTTTTTTTTTTTTTTATTTCTAGAAAATAAAAATCTTTATTTCGAACCCGTGTGGATAGGATACTTGTTCACAAGTGTTGGAAACATAAAACCCAAGTATAAGGTGTTGAAGAGAGGAGAGTTGGCTCGGATCCCAGGGGGCTGGTTACTACCTTTCCGGGCTACTACCAGCTCTACAGATATTTATTTCCTTCCCAAGAATCCGTATATATATATATATATATATATATATATATATATATATATATATATATATATATAATGAAAAAATTATAACCAGCATGTAGCTACAAAGTGACTCCATACAATTCACCCCGAAGTGCTGCATCGTTCAACAAAATATAAAAATAAATAAATTAAAAAAATAACGAATATTTAGGGACAGATACAAACTATTCTTGTTTATCAACCACTTTATTTTATTTGGTGCCCAACATGTCTTCCATTTTTCAATATTTTCGGGAGTTTTTATCTTCAGGTTATCACATTTTTTCAAACAGGGAATGGCTGATGCCTTTTCTTTTTCCGTAAGAGAAATTACCATCGAACTACGACATGAAGTGCTCATGCCTATCATGGCGACTGAGATCCCTACACAGTAATATGAATTCTTACTAAACAGGAGCTGTCTAGTTATATCATTGTAATTTTATCAAATGATTCCATTTTTCTTGGATTATATTTTTATTTATATGTAAAGCTCTTGTCGTGAAAGCTGCGAAGTGTCTCAATAAATAAATAATGAAATCATTGTAATTTGAGCCTTCATATTATTCGGTCTAGTTTATTACAGGATTAACACATGCTTGATAATAGATTGTTTAGATTCACCTCAATGTGGGTGGGGTTGAGCCATAGTAACCAAGCTTCGTCATATTACCGCATCAAGTGCCTACATAATCAAGCTTGTGTCATCTGTGGTTGTGGTAGTCAGACATACATATCATAATGTCATTAGGCCATCTACTTTCACAGGAAATTATTTCAGCTATTTATCGTACTACTTTTTAAAAAAATACAAAAACATTTTTGTTATTTTATGGTTGTATTGAACCATAAAATTGAGTATGCTCAATTATTCTTCCTTAAACGTCTCATGTTTCGATTTTGATTTTTTTTTCAAATTCTGCCCCTCATGACTAATCATATACCAAGTATGGTTGGAAAGAAGTAAAAATAACAGCTAATTTGTGCAAATTAATAATTTATTTAATTACATTTATTTAAATTTTAACGTCCATTTTTATTAACTAAGAATTTTAGGTCGGGTTACCTATGGGTTACCACCCTTTTCTAGCCAGGATAGGGCTTTCTTTTTTCTAAAGAAAAGCCACTACCCCATAGTGGGAATCGAACCCACGACCTTTAATAACATATGAAGACCTGGAGCCCGTTAGAAAAACCTCAATGAATAACAACAACAACAAAGTGCTTATGAAAACAATTTTCTCTATTACCAGTAAGATAATTGGTTTGGAAATATTGTGACTGTGGTATTCAATGTTGAAGACATTATATTGCAGATAAAAAAAACAACAAAAAAAAACAAAACAAATAGAGACGTAACATTAATAAATGAAGAAAATAAATAAACCTTTTGTTACGTTTCATTGAAATTTAAACAAATATTAGCTGTGAAATTTGAATAACTCTGTCCAGCGTAAGCATGCTTTCTAGAAATCTAGGCGGTAATGTGGCTATAATTTCAATCTATTGACGAGAGTTGAAATCCCATCAAACCTCTGTTTGTGCCTGATGGAGTGTGGAGATATATTTTGTGGTTCTACCGCGTAATCACACATCCAATAGTGACGATTACCTGCTAATCCCACTCCAATTATCACACTAATCCATAGGTCCGCACCACAAAGCTTATCAAAGCATGAAGGTCAAATTTGAGGTATTACGCTGCAAGTGGAGAGTTGGATTTTTCTTTGTACTTAGGGCGGATTTAATTAATACGTATGTAGTGGTTTAAAATGAATTCATAAATATTACATCTGGTTTCCTAAAATAGTTTTAACAAAATAACGTATGCGGCCAAATATTTAAAAAAAAAAAAAAAAAAAAAAAATTGAATCTACAATTATATGATAATTTTTAAAACAGAATTATAATTATTCTTTTTAAGTAAATTTTATTTCTAAAAGTTATTAATTTCAGGGAGTGAGGCATTGACTAAGTTTAGTTAATGTTATATTAGAGCATCATGCTTAGGGGGTAGGTTCGATTCTGTCGAAAAAGTAAAAATAAGAAAGCATCAGCACTATCTTGGCTAAAAAACGGTAGTAACATGTAGATAACACCTTCAAAAAATGTGTGATATTTATTAACGTACGAAAAAATTGTAATACTTCTTTTAGCGTGGTTCCTCCCTCCCTCCATAGGGAGGAACCCCGCTTATAAGGTTGATCTCATGTCGCAATCCAGAAGTGCCGACTAGAATATTTTGCGTTTCAGAACCCCTAGAGACCGAAAATGATGGTGGTTTTGGTACAAAAATCTTTCGTGTAATTTGAAAGGTCAAGTTCGTTAACCAGCAGAATCCGCCCACCGGAACATGGTTTTTGGAGCGAAAGTTGCGCGAAGTTGCGCTAACTTCATATGCTTGCAATTACTTCTTTAGGCTTCTTGGCTTAAGAAAACGAATGAAACCATTTTCAAGGCGATAGCTTTAACCGTTTCCAAGAAAATTGGAAAAATAGTTGTTGAATAACGTTTTTGGTTTGGGTACTTAGAATCATGTGATTCAGTTGAAACATTTTCTGCATATTTGAATTTCTTCAAAACTAATATGTTAAAAATTTGGTTACATTTGGAGTTAAGAAAAGGCTAGAATAAAATATTTTATTAACATCTATGAAAAGTTTTGGTAAATTTGTATAATTTCGTTAATATCTCAAAAACGGTTAAGAATTTGTGAAGCGGAAGGTTACCATTCGAAAGCTTAATAAATGCTCTTCAAAAAAGGTTCTGAAGAAAGTTTTGATTAGACGATGTCAATCGGAGAAATAAGTGCTTAAAACTTTAAAGTAAGTAGTTTCGTTTATTCGAACGGTCCTTTTTGTCTGTTTTTATTCCTTGTTATTTTTTAATTGCTTATAGTTGGATAATGTATTTGACAATAAAACAGGTTATGTAAAATAAGAAAAACAATTTATTGTTAGAAATATAGATTTCCAAGAGATTGGAAGATCTTGTAACTAGCGGGGGCCTTTCTGGGGTTGGCCGACCCATCTAGGTAAGATCATAAATCAAGACCTTTCAAGAAATCTTTCGAAGACTAGGGATAAGAACGGAACCGCGCTAAGATGATGCAGTTCCTGCGAGTTGGAGTTTTTTCATTTATGGACCATCGGCATCTAGGCTATTAGGGCCGGTCTATCTATAGGTTGCCATCCTTCCTGAGCATGCATGTTGGGGCAGGACCCTTCTTCAACAGGTCCATACATGAAAAACTCATCCTGCTACATGTAGGACTCGAACCCCCATCCGAAGAATTGAATGCGCTATCGACCCTACCATGGAAAGACCCTGGAATTCATTTATTTAATGTTTATGTGGTATACTTATTGAACAAATTATTAAAACTACAGGAAGGAAAACAAGTCCAATACAAAGATATCAAGGAAAAAATTACTAATTTAAAGAATACCATGATGTTCTTGAATACTTTAAATATCTTCAGGAGAAAACAAGAAAATTTATGCCGCACTGCACTCAAGATTTGGGAAGAGGTGGTCTTTAATATTCAATAGCTGCAAGTATTTCCAATTTACAAGATAGAGCAATTACATTAACTGAATTGAAACAAGCAATAGCTGAGGCGAATTACAATAAAACTCCTTAGATCGGACTTTCTATCAAATGAATTTTGAAAAAGCCTTCTTCCATCTTGGATTAGTTTCTTGCAGAACATCTTTAACTGTATATAATAAAGTAAAAGTGTTCTATATAAATGCGCAAATTCAATTATAAAAATGGTCTTTTCAAGAAGAGACCATACCGATCCCGGCACCTATAGGCCGATAGCACTATTGAATAATTTATTGAAGCTTTTATCAACTATACTAGAACATATAAACCTGTCTTATATTTTAGGGCAGAAAATAGTACTATACTAACAGGAAATTAACAAGTTCAGGAGCTGTTTGCCGTCGGAAAACCCCTAACTGTCAACAAAGCCTATAATTTTGATCTAATTCCTTGCTGAAATATAACAACTCATGTAAGCCTGGTTTGTTGAATCCTAGCGGCTCTCTTAACTTCTGAAATAATGATCTCGCTTCATAACTTAGGACATGGGATGCAGTCTTACATCAACATGACTGCTCTGATTCATTTCTTCAATGGTATTAAGGAATGTCTAAGCTGTTCAGCGGGAAGAAATTCTTTTTTAGAGTTCGTTATATCTGATTTGAATTATATTGAATCCATCTTTGAATTAGACTTGAAATTTAGAAGCTATTAGAGAAGCTGCGATCATTAATCCATCAGAATAAAATGAAGCAGGTCCAATACCAATTCCCAATTCATCTCTCTTTGGCCTCTTTCCAGCAAATTGTTTGCTCTCGCGGATTGGGATTTTAATTTAGTTTTTCCCCTGTTTCTTTTATTCTTAATAGATTTCGATGAAAATGTAAATATCAATCCTAAAGACCTTTTTTCATGAGAATATACGGAAATTAGTTTACGGTTTGCTCAAAATGATTAATTTTTATCAGAAATCGCTGAAGAAATTGTCGTAATATCATAAATAAAATGAAATAAAAAAAGTAGCATGACAATTAATAAAACAAAAAAAAAATGTACAAAAAACATTTGTTATCGGCAACTTCAGATAGCGTCATTGGATATCCGTCATCAGCGGGTTTCATGTAGAAGGAGGGAGGATTGCTATAAGTTGTACACATACACACACATGTTTATTTTCTTCAATAACACACATATATGTTGATACTTTTCATGCTTGTTTGTAATATTTATGTTTAATGCAGCCGCAAAAGTATAATTGAATATATTGCACTAATATTTCTGGAGTGACTCAACTAAAAAAAAGAAAAAAACGACTGAAAATATGTCACTCTAGCCTATGTAGGGGGAATAGCATTAAGACAATGAATGCCCTCCTACGTACTTGCTCTGAAGCGAGGAACATGGTTGATGGTTGATAAAAAGATATTTACCGTGTCTTTCATTGTCATAAGTGAAAAATACCGATTTTTGAGTTGTGCCACTTTAGAAATACTGATACGATAAGTTAATGTTACTAACTTATTATTTTCATGACTTCAATTGGTTTTATTTGGTGTACCTAAGCCTTCATAATTATAATACAAAACATCATAATGTTCCTTCTGAATTCATTCCTCATTTTATTTTATTAAAATCTATATTGTTGCTACCTTCATCCTTAATACGTGCATAGGTATCTGAGAATATGCACCAACCCAGGTTACTGCCCGCATTGTAATCAACGTGCCTAAATGCAGCACACCAACCGCACGATTAGACAAACCGCATAATCATTAGTCGGGACGCCATATTAATTAGCCCTCAGCTTATAGGGTTTCTCTTCAATCCGAGCTCCGGATTGTTGCTTGGTTTCAGCAATCACTCCACACTACTCTCGCTAAATTTGTCTCACAAATTGGAGTTGTGGTCATTAGTAAAATAGTTGATTCGAAACTAGTAACATTTCACATTCATAAATCAGCATTATTTTTTATGTATTCGGAACGCATAATCTTACAGTTGAAGTAAACTGTTAAAGGTCTTTTTTTGCCTTGAAAGTTCTTGAGAAGGAAAGCAGCTCCGTTGGAGTATCCACATGACACTATATGGGAATGGGAAAATAGAATGAAGCGTCTGTTATTTACATCATTAAAGCCATCTTCTGTTTTTTTTTTTTTTTTTTTTTTTTTTTTTTTTTTTTTTTTTTTTTTTTTTTTACTACGAAAAAATTCTATTTAGGGCTATACTGTGGAAGCTTTTTCATCGGCCATCACGCAAATTATGTAGCAGCTTTTATAAAGAAACTTTTTGAGCCCCGTTTTCTGGGTAAGCAGTATCGTGGCTCTCTACTAATTTACTGATTAATTTCATTATTTCAGAAGTTAAGCAATGTCGGGCGTGGCCAGTACCTGAATGGGTGACCCACCACGTTCTGTTATAAATGAGTGGCAGCCTGTAGATAGTCCGGCTTCAATAGCCAAAATCTGATATGCCTTTATAAAAAAAATAATATTGATTTTATAATTGAATCTATAATTAATCGTACAAATGGATGTATATGTTTGTATTAAGAGTATATGTAATATTTGTATTGGGTGAAATGCGTTAAATGAGGATGCACATAAATAAATATATAAAAACAGACTACTTATCAACCCTATTTTGACCGTCTTAGTTATATACTTCCGCAATACCAAATGACGCGAACGTATTAATAACATATACCAAGTTTTGTTGGACATGGATATGTCTTAGCTATGGCCTAGTAAGACGATAAAACTGTAACGGTTCGGCTACATCAGGAAAATGGCAAACGAGGGCTCCGTTGCCGTAAAATAATTGGTGATTAAATCATTGGAGTTAGTTACAGCGTTTTATAGAGTCAGTCGGGATCATGTGTGTCAGGAAGTCGCCCGCGGACATATCCATGATACAAGCTATTTCCCACAGAGAAATGTTTAAAATTTGTTTACATTACGTTTTGCTACTGAATGCTACATGATAACTACTTTGAAGAAGGAGTAGAATTAGATAACAAACAAATGTGTACTTGATAATGCAACATAAGAACTTACGTATTTTATATGGACCATTTCCTAACTACTTTTGTATACTATGAGGTTAAGTACCAAGAAATGGGAGGTCATATTTAGCCGCTTGAGACAAAACTAAACACACCGGCTAATAGGGGGCCATTTTTCTCTTCAATTGCAGGGGCTTGGAAAAAACGCAATTTTCTCGGCTGGAGTATTTTCCCTGAGGGGAGTGTAGTTGTGTGTGTATGTATAGTCCACATGCTCTACCTCTGGTCCCTCCCACATCCTGAACCCCACTTCTCCAACGACCCCTTGCATCCTCTCCATCGTCCCTACTCGTAAGCCCGTGGTCAATGGTTGGTAGAGAGGAGGAGCAATTAAATGCAGATAATTACGAAGGACCTTCCATTAGAGAGTGATGTAAAATTAAGGGATTGTTGCCCTTATTCCTACAAGTACTTCAGCGCTAGTAGCTGTAGTTACTAACAAATCTCTTCTTTTTTGTATAGAAATTCTCATTTTTCGTGCTATTTAATTCTTATTTAGTTCCTTTTTCAAATGTTGCATATTTGCCATTCTTGGATTATTTTCTTAAATAAATGTAAATTTATTATTCCTACAAGTACTTCAGCGTTAGTAGCTGTAGTTACTAACAAATCTCTTCTTTCTTTTTATAGAAATTCTCATTTTTCGTGCTATTTAATTCTTATTTAGTTCCTTTTTCAAATGTTGCATATTTGCCATTCTTGGATTATTTTCTTAAATAAATGTAAATTTATTATTCCTACAAGTACTTCAGCGCTAGTAGCTGTAGTTACTAACAAATCTCTTCTTTTTTGTATAGAAATTCTCATTTTTCGAGCTATTTAATTCTTATTTAGTTCCTTTTTCAAATGTTGCATACTTGCCATTCTTGTATTATTTTCTTAAATAAATGTAAATTTATTATTCCTACAAGTACTTCAGCGCTAGTAGCTGTAGTTACTAACAAATCTCTTCTTTCTTTTTATAGAATTTTTTATTTTTATTATTTTTTTTTTTTTGGTGCATCGACTGCTTAGGCCATGAGCACCACTCTCTTAAAATATATCAGCCTTTTGGCCGAGACCTATCCTACCCCTTTCTTTTTATAGAAATTCTCATTTTTCGTGTTATTTAATTCTTATTTAGTTCCTTTTTCAAATGTTGCATATTTGCCATTCTTGGATTATTTTCTTAAATAAATGTAAATTTATTATTCCTACAAGTACTTCAGCGCTAGTAGCTGTAGTTACTAACAAATCTCTTCTTTCTTTTTATAGAATTTTTTATTTTTATTATTTTTTTTTTTTTGGTGCATCGACTGCTTAGGCCATGAGCACCACTCTCTTAAAATATATCAGCCTTTTGGCCGAGACCTATCCTACCCCTTTCTTTTTATAGAAATTCTCATTTTTCGTGCTATTTAATTCTTATTTAGTTCCTTTTTCAAATGTTGCATACTTGCCATTCTTGGATTATTTTCTTAAATAAATGTAAATTTATTATTCCTACAAGTACTTCAGCGCTAGTAGCTGTAGTTACTAACAAATCTCTTCTTTCTTTTTATAGAATTTTTTATTTTTATTATTTTTTTTTTTTTTGGTGCATCGACTGCTTAGGCCATGAGCACCACTCTCTTAAAATATATCAGCCTTTTGGCCGAGACCTATCCTACCCCTTTCTTTTTATAGAAATTCTCATTTTTCGTGCTATTTAATTCTTATTTAGTTCCTTTTTCAAATGTTGCATATTTGCCATTCTTGGATTATTTTCTTAAATAAATGTAAATTTATTATTCCTACAAGTACTTCAGCGTTAGTAGCTGTAGTTACTAACAAATCTCTTCTTTCTTTTTATAGAAATTCTCATTTTTCGTGCTATTTAATTCTTATTTAGTTCCTTTTTCAAATGTTGCATATTTGCCATTCTTGGATTATTTTGCCATTCTTGGATTATTTTCTTAGTTAGTAGCTGTAGTTACAAAATCATTTTTTTTATGGCAGGTCACATTCATTCCTACGATTCAATTAAACCTCCTATTAAATTTTATACTTAAGTTTAAACATTTGACTTGATTAAAAACCCCCATACCTGTTTTGTACTTTTCTTACTGGAGGATGCTTATGCTCATGTGTTATAGATGGACTGCTGAGGGATTGAAAAGATAAAAATTAATATGTGTACGTCAAAAGGGGGTTTCCTCTCAACGGAGGGAGGAAGCACGCTAACAATACGTGGTAACCACTTTCTTAGGCAACATTTTTTAGATTGGTAACCTGTCACTTCTCACGATTTCGCAATCGTTTTCGATATATTTCAGAAGTTACAAGAAGTCAATGTTCATGACTGAAGACAATTTTTCTCTTTATACTCCATCTTCTCACAGCGTAAAGAAAAGTTATTTTTAGTTGAATGTCAAACGTTGGAAATATGTTTGAACTGAAGCTGCCGTTTTGGAGTAAGCGGAACAACGAATTTAGTTTTTTTAAGTTTAACTTCTCTCGAAAACTAGTCATGTAAATTCCTCATGCCAAAATAACTCAGGAATGTAAAATAATCTGGAAACCAATTAACGCTAAACCATACGACCTTTGCAACAGAAAACAGTGTCCCGGTGTCCCGTGTAAGGGATTTTCTTGATCAATCACAAAGTATTATTGTGCCAACTTTTGATAACATACGGAAAGTAGTCAGCGAACAGACGTATACTGGCATATATATATATATATATATATATATATATATATATATATATATATATATATATATACAGGGTGCTTCAAAAAAATGTATACACACTTTGAACTTCCATAGAAAATTTATTTACCGTTCTACAAAGTTAAATTTCGGGAAATTAGAAAGCAGAAAGCCCAATGTAAATGAAACATAAATAACAAATGTTAATACTGTTCAAATTGGTGACCTGCAGCATCAATACAATTCTGAGTACGAGTCACCACTGATTCTTTACATCGTATCAAAACGTCCAATGAGATTTCTCTACACACGGCTTGAATCTCATTCCAAAGAATGTCTAGGTTACGTGGTTTACGTTTGTACACCTCAGTTTTTACTGTGCCCCATAAGAAGAAATCCAGTGGTGTAAGGTATGGGGAGCGTGCTGGAAACTCGATTGGTCCCCTGCGTCCTATCCACTGGCCCGGCAAATTTTGATCCAGGTAAGCTCGTACGTCCCTGTGATAGTGCGGCGGGGCACCATCTTGTTGAAAATAAAACATATCATTACCGTATAATGCAAGAATGGCAGGAAATATGGAATCAGCAAGCATTGTTAGGTAATTAATACCAGTTACAGTGCCTTCAAATCGAAAAGGTCCAATGAGTCCTCTTGAAGACAAACCGCACCACACATTTACACCAGGCAAATTTAAGGCTTTTTCAATTGTAATGTGAGGATTTTCTTCACCCCAGTAAACACAATTGTGCCTATTGACAGTTCCATTCAGTTTGAATTGGGCTTCATCCGACTAAATGATGCTACCCATAAATCTCGGTTCACGTATCACCATCTCCTGAACCCATTCACAAAATTGTAACCTTCGATCTGGATCGTCGTCACTTAGCTGTTGCACCAGCCTTGGAATGTTAACACGATACTTGCGTCTCTTCAGAATGCGTAGCACGCTGCTAGCACTTACATCACTTTCACGTGCCCCTTGCCTTGTAGATTTGTTAGGAGAGCGTTGAAACAGTTCCAAGACTGCCGTTGATGACTCATCACTTGTAGCTGTTCGAGGTCAACCTGAATGACCTTTATGCACATCACACACTGTTCCATGAACTTCGAATTTGTCTCGTATGCGTGTAATTGTTAATCTTGAAGGTGGTTCTGTATCATACTCCCTTCTCCACTGTCTTTGAACTTCATTTACATTCTCAAACTTCCAGTACCACTTAATAACCTGCTTACGTTCTTCAAAACTCAAACGTACGTCCGCCATGTTGATATTACAACTTCCAACTAACAATATAACATAGAGGGACGATTATCCTGCCACCTGGCGAAGAAATATAACATTAGCCTTGTAGAGTGGGAGAACTACGATAGTGTAAAGTGTGTATACATTTTTTTGAAGCACCCAGTATATATATATATATATATATATATATATATATATATATATATATATATATATATGTGTGAGTGTGTGTGTGTGTGTGGATTTATATATTTCATCTTGCTTCTTTAAAAGGCAGAGGTTAAAGCATTACACCTTTCGGTTTCAACTAATTTATTTTATGCCCGACATCTTGATTTTATCGCACCTCTTCAGGTTGTAAATATATAAAATAAATGTTTTTCTGTTTAGAAAAATATATATAGCTATAAATGTAAAAATATAAAATAAAGTAGTTTCTATTAGAGGAGTTAAAGAAGTAATACATGGTAATGTCGAGAACTCGGGGTTAATTGAAGTTTTGCACTTGGCAATGAGAAGTCCCGGTTGAAAGCTCTTAAGACATTGTTGCAAACAAAGATGCAAGAGAACTGAGCACTGAAGACCGGAACACTGATGCTGGAGAACACAACGGGAAGACACACACCCCAAGATGAGAAGTCAATGTTGGGACTTAGCCCGAGTGGAAGAGGACTGTCTGAGCTTGGGAAGTACCTGCTTCAAACTGCTGATAGATCAGCTTTCTGCAAACAATACTCTCAGCTTTCCTTGGCACAACTCTCATCTCAGTCCTACAAGATTTAAACTAGCTACTTCGATTTAAGTTGGTAGAAACTATACTCAAAATTCATGGATATTCATCAATGAAGATTAGAATTTATGTCATTATTAACATTTTATTATAATTGGTAATCTGCTGTCGGTCTCTGAGAATGCCAATAACCCAAACCACTAGTTCAAAAAAATGTTTCAATTTATAATTCAATATTACATTTATGTTACTCCGGATCCACAATACTTATTTGCCACTACTAGCCGTAATTGTTGTTATATATAGACGAAACTCAGTATTTGTGGTGGTAATAAGCAGAGAAAAATGTGTTAAATAAACTAAATCGGTTCATTAGGTGGGGGGGGGGGGGGGTTACTCCGGTCCCAAATTAGTATTATAGTCATACTGGTCGTAATTTCTACTGTATTGTAACGAAACTTGGTATGCGTCTTGGGTGTCTCATGAGAAAAAAGTGTTGCAAAAATGAACTAAATCGGTCTATCGGAAAGGGAGGTTTACTTCCTACTATGTTTAAATAGAATTAGCCGCAAGAATAGAAGTAGGTTCGCAAAGCTGTCGCTAGGAGCGCTCTCTACCTCTAGGGGGACTGAATCCTCTTCCTGCGTCAGATGAAAAGACGAAAATATGAAGTTTTATTGTATTTATTAAGTAGTGTAGTACTATGTATAAAAATAACTCTGGAAGCAAATTAATTACAAAGTTAATAATTATTAATCTTGTAATTATTAATTTCAATTAAATTGAACAGTTGCTCATTACAAAAGCATAGGAAAACAACCTATTCATGTTTTTATTTAATTTGTGTAGGTCCTTTTAAGTAAATTATTCAGTAATGCAGTCTACATTACCCAAATTCTGAGGAAAGTGCTTAGTTATGCAGCTCCTACGTGACGGACTTTTCACCTTTGTAACCATATATACTAGAATTGATTCTCATGCACTACCAATAATTCTTATGCCCTTAATGATGATGTTCAGGCCTACATAGGTTGGAATTTCACCGGATATTATAAATGGTTTATTCATTGATCAGCAAACAACTATTGTGAATATTGGCTATGAATTCATTATGAGCTAACCTTTGCAGATCATAGCTTAAAATATTCGACTCGTTCTGCTCCATATATCTAATTCTTCAGATATCTTCAAAATCTTCTCTTGTATAATTCACAACAATCACGCATTAACTAAACGTAAACTTATTTTTTCGTTAATTCTTATGTATTAAAGTGTTCTGACATTTTTCTACATGCAACGTGATTTGGCATGTGTTGTCCAATTCTTGGATTTTATTAAAATATGTTGGTATTTGAGTTGGATGAGAGACAAACTATATCAGCTGTGTGTGGAACAATAGTAGCCCAGAGTGAATCTGTAAAAACTCCGACTATCAGGAACTGCGTCATCTTAGCGTGTTTTCATGACTCCTTATCTCTGATGTCATTGGGAGAGCATGAAATAAGAGTACCTAGTATTTTAAAAAAAACATTGAACACACACTCTTATGTAATCTTGAAGATAGTCGAGATTTAGGTTATGTACTGAAATTATAAGTTGGCCGAAATTACTCACTCGGTCTCTTTTACTAGCAAATTCATTTGGCTACTAAAATCAATTATATAAACAATACGCAATAAAAACACTGAGGAAATAAACTTCAGTAAAACTAGTAGAATTCACTATTCTCGAAAATGGTTCCAGATATCATCGTAAAAATGGTTTCATTCGTTTCCCTACTTCAAAGAACCTACAAAAAGTGTACATACTGGCCTGCATGATCCACGTTTGAAACTTCTGTTGAAAACAAAGTACATAAAGTGGCTCCTGGTGGTAATGGGAGACAAAAAGCGAGGACCCAATCCAGCCCAAATAATGGAATATCTTCGCCTTTTATAGACGGGTAGCATTTTAATTCGATCAAAAGCTGTAACCTGTACTTTTGTTGCTCCTGATACCGTAACTGTATGCCCAGTGTATGCTGTCAGGTCGTTCGCTGGCTTTAACTCAGGTGAACCTACAGCTTTCCAAATAGGTTCACTAATAATTGAGTGACATGCTCCAGGGTCGTAAAGAATTTTATCAACTTTCTTATTTAACTTCACCTTAAGCATAACCTTAGACGCCTTAGTAATATTTTCTTTCAAAGAGTGAATGTTCGATTCGAAAGAATGTGAACTGATGCTTTCTTCATCTAAAGAACTGGAGTTAGATTTCAAACGAGCACTCAACCGTGGGGATAACTTAGAAACACCTCGTCGTTCAATAATAGCATTTCCTGAAACTAAGCAAGCTTTTGCGAAATGATTAGGCCTTTGGCATGCCCTACATGTTATTTTTCGGGCAGGACAGTCTGAATGCTGATGCAATTTGTTTCCACATCTGAATCAGTGGACTCCCTTTTAGCACTTTCCTCCGAAGGAAAGTAGCTATTGAGGTTGGACTCATGACGGAATTTTTTGGAAAATTTCTTCAAATCTTTATCGATCCTACCTACTAGACACCGAAAATGACCCCCGTTAAAATTTATATATATATATATATATATATATATATATATATATATATATATATATATATATATATGTGTGTGTCTGTTAACACGATAGCGGCCAGAGTTTTTGTTTTTTCGTCACGAAACTTGGTATATAGCATTCAATTAGCAAACGATTGAACGAGTTCGTTAACCACCAAAATCGGTCCACCGGAAGGGGGGGTTTACCCCGAACCCAAAACACTAATTTGACCATTTCAGCCGTAATATTTGTTATATTTCAACGAAACTTGGTATTCGTAGTGGTAATATAGAGAGAAAAGTGAGATATAAAAATGAACTAAATCGGTTCATAAGGAGGGGGGGTTTACTCCGGACCGACAATACCAATTCGCCACTACCAGCCGTGATTTTAGGTATATTTCGACGAAACTGGGTATTCGTAGTGGTAATCTACAGGTAAATATGTGATGTAAAAATAAACTAAATAGGTTCATTAGGAGGGGGGGGGTTTACTCCGGACCCAAATTCCTAATATACTCATACTGGTCGTAATTTCTGCTGTATTCTAACGAAACGCGGTATACGTCGTGGGTAACTCATGAGAAAGAAGTGTTATAAAAATGAGCTGAATCGGTCAATCGGAAAGGGGGGTTTACTTTGTAATATATTTCAATAGAAAAGCCAGCCAGACATAGGTCCACAAAGGCGCCGCAAGGAGAGCTAGAGGGACTGTATCCTGTTCCTGCGTTAGATCAAAATACGATAATATGAGGTTTTTTGTATTTATTACGTAGTGTAATAGGTAACATGTGTAAACATAACTCTGGAAGCAAATTAATAATTGATCAGTTACTCATTACAAATTTAAAAGAGAACTATTAATGT